>JAAGKR010000805.1:99869-113569 GCA_011419295.1 Clarias macrocephalus
TAAAAGAAGACCCAAACTCTTCAACAGTTTATGTGGGGGAACTACAGTAAAAATGCATTTCCTGTTATCCAAAATAAATCAGTTAAAATCCACATACACAGTCAGAAACTGTATTCTAAAATGAATAACTGCAGACATGGTTACATCAATCTTTATGATAAATGACTACGGCACCTTCACTGCATTTCATACTTTAATTAGATGTAAAGTGAGCTACAGTCACCTAAATAAATACTAGGGGTGCTCCGATTGATTGGTCGCCGATCATAATAGGCCGATAATCGCTTTGGGAAGTTTGATCGGCAGTCTCTATAATGGCCGATATAGAAAAGCCGATCAGATGACACAAAACTCGTGGGACATTTATTTATTTTATTTTTTTTGCGCGCTGCTAAAATGGCTTCACCAGTCTGGCAATTCTACGCGTTGTGTGAAAAAGACAATACATTAGAATCGGCAACCTGTGTAACAAGACAATTTCACGAGGCATTTTAACACCCAAACAAGCACCCAAAGCATTTTAACACCACAAACCTCATCAGACATTTGAATTTTAGTCACGTAAAGGAACACGAGCAGTTTTCAAAGTTGGCTTGTCACAGAGAAGAGAGGAGATCCTGTGTATAATGAGCTCCTTACTCTCTGAACAGTAGAAGAGTTGGGTATTGAAACCTGGTGACAGTATGGCTGGTACGCACCAGAACTGAATCAGAATGCAGATTTCGATGTGTGAAAAAAAATTTCCTGACTGCAAAAATGCATGTGAACGCGAGCTGGAAAGTTTTAATAATATACAGTCGACCCCTGCGAAGTTGCGGTTTCAGTTCGCGGCCTCAGTGTTTGTGGCTTTTTTTTTCCCGTGACAAAAACTCATGAAATTTTATATTAACGCTAAAATATTAAGAACAAAATAATTTACTCATTTTGTAACTAACGTAAATTCAGCAAAATTTCCACATAAAATATAATACGGTGTAAAATGTAATACAACCATTTATTACTACTGTAGAGAGGACACGCGACTTTGGATGGTGAATCAATACCGTCTTTAACCTACAGTACTTATACCAAAGCAAACAGTTTGCATGAGGTACAGTACATAAAGAGGAGTAACATCAGTATTTTGCATTCTATCACTGCAGGAGACACAGCGGTACAGTACTGTACAGTATACGGGTCGACCTTTACATGCTTTAATTTTTTTAAGGGTAATGTATTAGAGGACATTAAATGGGGTTTGTGAGAATATTTAGGGTTTAAACTATAAAAATCAGCATTTTTCGGCCACATCCAAAATTTGTGCGTTTCCAAAATTCGCGAGTGCTCTGGGAACATAACCCGCGCAAATTTCGGAGGTCGACTGTATATCTAAATAATGTTTGTAGTAACACAAGCATCTGTGTTGTTTACACATCCGGACTTCAAAGCACAACTCTAGAAATGAGACCATCCGCGTGAATGCTGCGCGCATACACAGTAATTGACGGCAGCAGGTAGCGTTAAAATGCCTAAAATGTTCTTTAAAAAAATACCTAAAACGTTGCCCAAAAGTGTGGTTTTGCATTTCACACCAAAGGAGTCCGACCACACCGTGACGGGTAACAAATGTCTTTCAACAAAATTCAATTCAATTCAATTTTATTTGTATAGTGGTTTTAACAATTGACATTGCCGCAAAGCAGTTTTACACAATTAAAAGAATTAAATAAGTTTGTATGAGACGTGAACATGTATGAATCAAAATGATAACACTGAACAAAAAAGGTTTGAAGCACGTGAAACTTGAAACATTTGCGGACACACGGGATGAAGTTAAAAGGAGAGGGATGCAGTGTGTTTAACGGTTTGCCAACATTAGCAGGCAGTGTGTGCGGCCGCGGTCAGACCTACCCTTGCATAGTCAGGAGGAGTGTTGTGTTTTGCCGGATAAGGTTAATACAGTCATATTTCTGTAATAAAATAAGATTTGCTGACATTTGAAGCTGGTTTGTTTTACATTAGTTATATTAGTTGTGTTTTTATTTAGTTATGTATAAATATATAATTTCTCTTTTTTTTTATAAAAAGCCTTTTTTTTTTTTTTTCAAAATGTTATTCATTATTTTCTGTGGCTCTTTGTTTTAAAGCATCAGTTTAGGCACCGGTACCATTTAAAAAATATTGGCTGGACACTGGTATCATAAAAAAATTATAATAGATGATGAAAAAAAAATAAATCCGATATCCAACCCTATGGAGCATGAGACGAAATTAACGTTATGTGTACAGCTTACAAAGCAACCTCAACACTTTGTTCATTTAGCATTACTGGTTTGAAAGGAAGCGTCGTCTATAAAGCACACACTGAAGTGATTTTCTGCCTGGGTTCAGTGGGAATTACCGAAGACGACAGAAGCAGCATGTTGAGGGGGTTGTCTCGCCGTCTCAGTGGCTCTGAGGGGGATCTCCGTGTCAGCTCTGTCCTCAATCTGACTGAACAAACCTACTTAACCGACATCAGGGCCTGACTTCAGTATCGCTTTATAGAGAAATCTCAGAGCCGTTAACGACATGACTGTTGGTCTACTTTTTTTTTTCTTTCTTTTTTTTTTTTTTTACGCGCACACACTCTATTGTGATTGAATGGTCTTGAAAATGAACATCCTGTGCACTGAGGATACAACCTGAAACATCTTGTTGGTGAGAGAGATGGGAGAGAGTCCTGACTGGTCTGAGCTGACAAAGTCAAGGAGCAGTGAAACATCTCAGGATGCACACCACAAAGCTCGAGCGTGGACAGATGAGCTACGACAGCAGAAAACCGCATTCGGCTGTCAACCAATAAGAGTCTGAGGCCAACAAGTACAAAAGCTAAACCGCAAAAACGCTGGAAAAAGACCAGGTTAACTATAAACTGTTCCACCAGTAAAGGAAAACTGCATAGATGTGATAATCTTCATTCAGTACATTCAGGTCGTCAGTTGACTTCATATTTTTGCCACAATGTTACTGATCCTAAAACTGATCCTGCATAAAATGATCCTGAAGAAAAATCCCTCTACAATTTTGCATCCTCAATGTCTTGAGATCACATCGGCCCGGTTTGTTGCAGATTGCATAAATTCCCTAGAAGGAGTGTATCAAATTCCTTCGGGAGCGTTTTGCGAATGATCCAAAACAACTGACTTTGTTCAGCTCAATGAGTTTTAAATGTGTACAGGGTTTTGTTTGCATACGTGAAAGTGTGTATGAGCTATGCAGGAAAATCTTTTGAGAGACTCTCAAGCATCCTAATGGGAGCAGATTCCAACCTGTCTGCAAATTTTCATGAGTTTTTGACCATGATAAGACCCCAAAAATGGAGGAAAAAAATCCTTAGAAAAGCAATAGGGCCCTTCACACACTATGATGTCAGGGCTGTCGTCATGGTACTTGGGCCCTAAATATTGGTGGAAATTTGCATAATCTGATAAAACCATTAATTCCACCAATGGTGGAAATAAGGTCTTAAGGAAGTAGGGACTTCTTTAAAAAAAAATTTTTTAAAAACACACGTATCCAAACGTGTGTATGTGTGTGTGAGAGAGAGCACACACTTGAGTGAGCATGTATGGCATTTAATTAGTCTCAAAACTTGCACACATTTGTGCAGGCAAATCAGAAACGCTTACTCAAGCAGGAACACGGCCTGAGCAATAGAGACGTCAACTAAAACAATAGACAGTGTTATAAACCTCCTTCAAAAAGGAAAGCCAGCTGGGAGTGTGGAAAAAATGTGGTCTTTCCCAATCATGTGCGCCTACAATTTGTTTAAAGTAGAAACAGCATGGAAAAGTTACAGGTAAACTAAAGATACAGCTAATGCATTATGATAGAAAACACAAACAAGACTCAGACCACAAACAGAAGAAAACGGGATGAAAGTGATATTCAGCAATGAATCTCAAAAATGGTAAACTGTTGGAAACGTTTGTCTGCAAAGGTGGCTGCTGTTGCAAGTCAGGTTAAAAAAAGAAATTAAATTAAATCACTTTGACAGTCCAACCAGCTTAATGGACAATGAAACACCATGCCTCAAAGAAATCAGGCTAAGGAAGTGCAACAAGCTACTAAGCCTAAAATTTAGTTGATGATTATAAACTTTATAAAAATTAATTTTTAAGCTGAGACCTGACATACTGAAGCAACCCCAGACCATAACACTGCCTCCAGAGGCTTGTAAAATGATGGGTGCATCGCTTCATGCGCTTCCCTTCTTACCCTGCCCAACACGTCCAGAGTGTACAATAGTTGGTACCGACTGAATAATCTGATTGAATGAGCCTCTTTCCAGAAGTGGAGATAATGGATGGCAACAGCTCTGGGATGTTTAACTGTCACACCACAAAAACCAGGTATTCTACAATCACTAATTAAGCTCATTATATAGTTAATTATTTGAATTATCACTCAGAGTGTGGGTGAAAAGGTCACACACTGAGAGCAGCTACCAAAACAAACAAACAAAAAACTACATAGCGTACTAGCTTTCCATTCCATTTAACGCTAGGTATGTGTGATTTAACCCCTGAACCTGGAAGTAAACAGAGCTGATACTCTAAAGTGGATTAAGTGGAAATTAAAATTAAAGAGAAACACGAGCACTCGCCCTCGTGTCATACTGCTTAATTATGGCAGCACCAGTCATTTTGTCTTAATGTTATTAACGTGGAAACAACGCAGCAAAAAAAATTTAGCGGTGAAAACACGAAGCATGCTGGGAAAACAAACAAACAAAATAAACAGCTTTAACGCTGTCAAATTTGCAAAATGAACAGCTTTCAATAATTTGATTGAACAAATGATGTCCCCAAGAGTGCTGATGTTTAGTACAACAGCGACAACTACACTTAGTACACGCTGTCTGTCAGACTTTGTTAACATGGCAACCAGCTGTGCGGTTTTTTGGAGGAGTTGAGGGTTGGGGAGATGGGGAGAATGTGTTGAGGGAGCAAAGAAACTAAAAAAAAATTATATGTAGAGTTTTTCTAACATCTGTGAATCATTTAAAGCCCTGCATTTCCAATTCTGCGCTCAACTCCTAACTTTTGCATTTTTCAGTCATGCTCTCGAGTAAACTCTAGTCAGTATTTTACAGCCTGTAAAAGTGCAAAATGAACCATAGCAAGGTTTATTTTGTTAAGGTATGAAACACTGCATGCTTTACAAGTTTGTTAGTTTTAAGGTTGTGGTACATTTGAGTGACAAATACCCTTGCATTGAATGTTAAGCAAATATCTCCTTAAAAACAGTTAAATTATGTGTGTAACTTTATTAAACAACGTATTGCAGAATAAAATGAATGACTAAAAATATAGTTGCAAGCAATGATGAGCAGGCCCAAACGCCATCGTCAGCCAGGAGCACGAGAATGAAATGGGACACATGCATTTAAAAGGGGACATACAAATACTATTATGGCAGAATGGTAGAAAAGGGGGGATTTTTACGGTTAGATCTCCAAAAAGCACCAGATGCTGGAAAAAAAAAAGCATCACAACATGACGACACAAGGTGATGCCACTCAATATAATGCCACACAAAGTTATTAACCAATCTTCGGCATACGTTTAAGGCATCGTCACAGTCGACCCGTTTGAGATATCAAAGTTTTGCATCCTCAATGTCTTTAGATCACATAGGCGCGGTTTGATGGCGATCGCATAAATTCCCTAGAAGAAGTATATCAAAATATAAAAGGTGCGTTTTGCAAACGATCCCAAAATATCTGACTTCCTGTTGAGTTGAGCCCATGACATGCAATGTGAAAGTTATCCGGCTCAATGAGCTCTAAATGTGTACCGGGTTTCACGTGCAAGTATGAGCTATGCTGTGAGGGCCCCCGTGAATAGCAGCAGAAAAAAAAATCCTTAGAAAAACAATAGGGCCCTTTACACACTATGACGACATAGGACTGATGTCACAGTGCTTGGACCCTAAAAATTCTTTATGAGATTTATGTGGATTGTTTGTTGCACGTCTGATTGAGCAGTTAATATGGAAACCATAACATGCTAAAATTAATGCATTAATATTTACATATCATTCAAATCACTTGTAAAACTACAGGCTGAGCTGTGCTGCTATGCAAAATTAATACACACTTTATGATTAGCCAAACTTAAACACAGTACTGCACTGTAGTATAATCAGTACTCATCTCTAGTTTATAGTGCTCTGTATAGAAGAAGCAATATCACTCAATCGACAGTGTGGTACAGAATATCAGCATCGCTGTGATACCTGCAGGCTCGGGCCTAACAGCTGAGCTGACAGTCTGTACAAAAGCACTCTTGTTTGTGAGATATGTATTTTTTTTTGTTGTTGTCTGAGCATAAACAAAAGTGTTTGGGTATTTGCAAACCAAATTCTGCCTTGTACTCTAAGGAAGGTGAATGTTTCTTCAAAAGAGGATCATTAATGCTGACAAGACACTGATTCATCACTACGAGCTTGAGAGTAAACGAAAAACATCCTCAATCGCTATCTGTGAAAAAGTTCAAAAGTCAACCATAACCAGAAAAATTCATCAATGCTTACAGTTTTCTGGGATTCTCAAGAGCCAGTATTGGAACATTATCAGGAAAAAAGTTTCAACAATCAGCAGTGCTCGTTACAGTGAGATGCTTATTGAAGCGCTAAAGCCTAAACTTTGGTTTAAACGTAAAGGACTGAAACACAAGGGCGTCGCAATCTTGCGTTACAATGCACATTCGCACACATCTGCAAAAACTTCGTCTCGAGGTGTTAAGCATCCTCTATATAGTCCTGATCTCACCCCATCAGACTTTCACCTATTTGTCCCCTGAATGAAGATTCACTTCTGATGAAGAAGTGGAGACAGCAGTGCACTCGTGTCTCGCAGCTCAGCCTAAAACATTTTTTTCTAAATGAGGGAGAAGGTATTGAAAAGCGTCAGATGATGTATTTGTCTTTTGTGAAAGTGAATTAAACAGCCCGAGTGTGAACCATTTTTGACTCAACCTTGTAACTTGACACATGAGCGGTTCAAGTAACACAATTTCTACTAGATTAGACTTTGAGACATGCGAGAGTGAAAAGGTGATGTTTTAAACCTGAGGACTGGATTGATCTTCAGTTTATCAGGTTTAGGGGAGTCAGTGCACACAGCCCTGGTGTACTCCACACATTATACAGTTTTTACAAGAATAATCATCGTGCTTTTACCTTTAACCGTTTGACCACTTCATCGTTGCTGATTTTGTCCGTGATCTCCTTCACTCCGAGCGGGTAAATGATCTTGCCGTCCCCCGGCGGTTTCTGGTGTTGCGGGAACTCCATGCCGTTAACGCTAACTCTCCACACGGTCCTCTACTGGCCTCTATGGGTGGGAAAACAAAAGTTCAGCCGAGGAGCGACCCGTACTTTCGTAAAAACACGTTTTAAACCCAACAAACGCTCCCAAAATCACACACTAGCCCTATAGCGGTAAAATAAAACACCCGACAAACGCATCCACCTCGGACTCGTTCACGGTCGAGTCAAAGAGTTTACAAACACAGCCGGGAAGCTAACAGGCGAGCCATGAAACTAGCCGAGAGCTAGCTAGCAGGGAACCGCATTTTAACACACTGTTTTCGTTTAGCACAACTTTCAATAAAATTTCACTCAGAAACACACTACAGCATCTAAACGCATCCCTCGGTAATAATCAGCGAGCTAATTCATAACACACAACATTCAAGTTGACGCTAATGTTAGCAGCGTTAGCTTTCCACAGAGACCATGGCCTAGCCGTTACCGCGCTAGGCCTCAAACTAGTAGCTTCGGCTTTCACACAACACTGACATGCCGAACAGCAAAACCTTCCACTTCTCGTCTGGAAAATTCTCTCTCCATTCATAATAAGAATAACTCAAACTCACGGCTCCAAAAAGTACCTCAACTTTATCCAGCAGAAAACGAATAAGTATTTACTTATTCTCCTTTACAACTCCAACTCGACCCGCATCCTCGCTTACTAAATGCCGATAATTAAAAAAAAAAAAAAAAACCCAGCCGTCTCTCAAGAGGCAAGTTAGCGACACGAACATCCCAAACTACCACCCAAAACTACCCCAACAACACGAGTCCCTGCAGAGCCGAAATAAAAACCTCGTCCCGGCATTTACCTCACGGATAAGTTGCTTTTTTTAATTCATTGGTCAGTTTCAGGTTTTGGGGAGCTTTTAGTTTCACCACACAAAAAAGCGGCTTCTCTTTTCACACAACGCTCTTTCAAAAAAAAAAAAAAAGGGGAAAAAAGAAAGTGGCGCAGCGGCGCCCCCTTTCGGGCTGAACGGACATTTGCAAAGAGGGAGGGAGAGAACTGCACACTCAAGAGCTCTGACACACTTTCATACCACTGTAAGGAAAGGAAGAAGGAAGGAAAGAAAGAAAGAAAAACAACAACCTCAAAAGCACCGAGGTTGCCAGATCCGTTTAACATAACTTCAACAACACCACTGCATAACATCACTGACTGAACCAATTAGTAAACTGCAAAATGTGTTATAACACTGTAAAATAGACATATACATTCCCTTTTCACATTTCAGATAATTTTAAGCCAATATGTTTCCATAAAATATTAAAAATTGATTAATTGTTACCACCCTGAACTGAATGTATATCCAAATAACAGCACATCTGGTACGGGTTTATTTGCAGATGCCCTTATCCACATTAAAAAATCTCATTATACCTCTGAGCCATTGGCACCCTGTCCAGCATGTACCCGCCTCGTGCCCTAAGTCTCCTGGGATAGGCTCCAGGCCCCCTGCAACCCTGAATACAGCATAAAGCGGTATAGATGATAAGTGAGTGAGTATACCTCTGAGCAGTTGAGGGTAAAAGGTTTTGAACCTGGGACCTTCCAACCTCGTTCAACACCATAACCAATGAGCAACCCTTGTCCCCGCATTGACCTTCTATACCGCTTTATCCTGTATACCGTGTCACAGGTACCTGAATCCTATCCCAGGAGACTTTGGACACAAGACGGGGTGCACCCTGAACAGGGAGTCAATCCATCGAAGGGCACACACACAAAACAGAGAATTTGGGAACACCAACTAGACTAATCTGCATGTCTTTAGGACTGTAGGAGGAAACCCACCAAGCACAGAGAGAACATGCAAACTCTACGCACACAGAAATGATGTGGGAATCAAACCCTCAACCCTGCCTACAAGGTCATAATGCTTACCACTACGCCACTGTGTCACCTAAATTAAACATCAATTAAATTATCACCTGCTTTTTAGCAGATACAGTAGGTATTCCCTAACAGCTTTTTTTCCTCTCTAAAGAGAAGCTTTACAAAGCTTTAGAAGCTTTACAAGTACAAAGTCTTCTATAAAGTCTAAAGGGATAAATGTGTCCCAACAGAATATCTAGGGGGAAAAAAAAAACTTACGCTGTTATATAAAATTAAACTACTCCATCAGACTATGACAAGTTAACCACGTTGTGGTATAATTTCCTATAACAGCAGCTCTAAAAGTGGTCCCGGATACAATGCAAATAACAGGTTTATATAAATGCACTCATTCTAATACAGTATTGTTTCCACAGTCACATAGGGACTTGCAAAGTGTGGACACTCCATAGTAATCTAAGGCTAGTATTTACAAAAACAAAGAAAAATTGTTCTATTAACTTAGATCAATGAGATGTTGTTTGTAGTTGTTAACAGGAACTTACATGTTCTGTGGACATTAACAGTAAACATATATTTTAAAATATCTTATAAAACAAATGTTCAGCTGTGGTATAATAGGGATGAATCCAGGGATGAGATGTTATTGGAAATGAATATGCATTGTGGTTGTAACTCTAACTCCTCAAACAATGAGCCGAGTCCAAACTGAGTTGATTCATTCGAGAGTCGAGTATTTAACTGGACGGAACGGATCCGATTTCCTCACGTTTGTGCGCCAGGACCTGTCAGGACACCATAAATAATAAACATAAATATCATTGTCTGTGTTTGATTTGCTGGATTAGATAAGTTTGATGTGTGGAATCGACTCCCAACACCTGTCATTTCAGTTTCAGGAATCGATCAGAATTTGAAGCGAACTCGAACACATTAAATGAACTTCGCGTCAAAATAAAACAACTGTAATATTTTAACACACTATATGTTCGTATAACCAATACGTCATGTGTAAAACAGACGGGTTAAATCCACCTCAGTAAAGTTGCTCTGAAGATATTCGAATGCGCGCGCCCGCGCTCCTGACTCAGATCTGTGGCGGTTATTCACAGCACCCGGCGTCAGCACCGCGCCCCCTGCCTGCGCGGGTTAGGGACCGTCTGAAAATGACTGTCCGACTGAAATACGGAGTTATAGAATATGATACTTCAATAAATAAATAAATAAAATCTTACAGGTTCTTTCTAAAAATTTGTGGCCACCTGTCCTGAACAGGGTACAGCCTTTTTTGTTATCACTTTTTTAAAATTATAAATATTTTTAATAGAAATGTGAATGACTATTTCAGTGATTTCCAGGTCTGACTGACCTGTTCGTTCAAATTCTTTTTCTAAAACGTGTGGTCACGTGTCCTGCAGAAAGTACAACCTTTTAAATTAATCTTATGACTTTGCATAATTATACATATTTAAAAAAATAGAAATAGTAATAAGTTTATTTAACTAACTTACATGTCATGTTACCTGTCGGCCCAAAATTATATTCTAAAACATGTGATCATCTGTCTTGCAAAAGGCAGAACCTTTATTATTATTATTATTATTATTATTATTATTATTATTATTAAGTATTATAATTATATATAAACACTTATATTCAGTCAGGTCAGGGGTAGCTCAGTGGTTAAGATATTACACTATGGATCAGAAGGTCACTTGAGCAAGGCCCTTAACCTTAAATTGATCAGATAAATAATAAGTCGCTTTAGATAAGGGTGTCTGCCAAAAGTTTTTCATATTTATTATTAAATTAATAAGTAACAATTACATGTCTTATTTCAATAACTTCCAGGTCATGTGAACTGTTGGCTCAAAATATTTTCTAAAATGTGTGTCCTGCAGAAGACTTTTATAGTAATCTTATGACTTATGACTATGCATATTTATACATATATCTTTTAACATACATAGGAATTATTTTATCTTAGTAACTTGAAATATCCTCCAGTACAACAGAAGAATCCTCCAGTCTGAGGCTTTGGTTCTACACTCCAGAAGTGCTATTCCCAGTCTGACCGCTTGTGGCGCTGTAACTTTTCCTTCCCGTAAAAGGTATGGTGTTTTTGTCACTTGGTCCAAATGCTAATGTTCGCTTCCTCTGTGCGGCTACGAACTTGTAAACAGTGGATCTCCGGGGCCGCTCTGGCGCAATGCCTAAGAAAAAGAAAAACGGACACGGCGCAGGAGAGAGTGCCGGCGCTCACGAGAATCCCGGACCGAGCGGACCCGCGGCGGGAGCACGCGCGCTCTCGGGCTCTGCTGGGTCTGGGTTGAGTTTGCAGGACAGGGACGAGATCGTGAGGAGCATGCACGACATGTTTTCCCACTTGGACCCTGATGTCATTTACATTGTGCTGTCCGAGGCAGATTTTAAAGGTAGGTAGAGACTTGGGTGGGTGATGTGTGTGATAGAGAAGTGAGCGAGCTCAGCTCGGCACGAGCAACTTTTCAGCACAGCACTGTGACGCAGATGTGAGGGATTAAAACTGAAAGTGCCATTAGGTATGGATACAACATTAAGATGATTTAACACCTGGGTATGAGAGAGGAGGTTTCAGCTCTATAGACAGATTATTCAGTACATACTGTACGTGCCTATGGGTGACCGAGTGCGTCACGTGACACTTATTAATAACTATAGAGTATAGTTCAAGTCAGAAATTTTTTATTAAAGGCTTGGGCAAGATTTTGGTTATATTTTCAGTATGTATTTAAAAAAAAAAGGAAATCTAATTTTCCTTTATATAGACATATTCCTATAATCTATAACTGTATATTGAATGTTACAGCGCTGGTAATCTGATTTGGTAATTAATTTCAGCCTTTATTCATCACATATCCATTACTGCATAGTGAAATTCTTTATTCTGGGGTCAATCATTATTGTAAAGTTAAAATAAGTGAGACGGTTGAAGAACAACTGTGACACACTCAGCGTATGATATCACAGTATGCATCTCCTCACAGTCACTAATGGAGCAAATGTACAGACTCAACGTCTGTGACAGAATCGCCACCTCACAGACTCTACTCCTAAGTAACTATGAGGTCACAGTGTATAAAACGCCTGTGTGTAAGTCAAGTCAAGTAACATGTGAGACAGGGAAGCGCATCAGCTGCTGGTCATCCCAGAGACACTGATGGTATGATAATACCGCACTTTACTTATACGAAGGACTGGTTACTTATTATCACTCAAATCTGAGTTGTTTGATATTTGATTTAATTACTATTCTGCTTAATACAAGAGAGAAGCAGTAATGTATATTATGATATGGATTGTTTTTTTAAAAAATGTAATATGATATTGTGTATTATGTTTGCTAAATGGTTCATGGACTAGTATGTTTTAAGCTTAGTTAAATAATTTTGTTGTATTTGTTTACATTTTATTTAACTAATATTTATCAGAAATAGTGATGTACTTTTTTGTGGTTTTTCGTTTAAGGTTTTCGACCTCACTTAGTTGAATCCCTTTTGAACAATTTTTGTGTAACCTGTAAAGCTGTCAAACACAAGAATTAAAAAGTGATTCCAGAGTTGATCCTCATGTCCCCTGTAGTTGACTATGACTTTTTTCGAGTTTGAAGCAGAAATTCATGTGCAAATTCCGAGATAACTTGACAATTATGAGGCACTGTTGGAGCAGACAGCAGTAAGGGTCCCTGCTCAGGGGCCCAACTGGGGCTCGAACCACTGACCGTGTGACCAAACTTCACCCAGCAGTTTAATAGATGGAAACTTTTGTTATTCAGAACTAGGTGGCCATGTCTCCCTCTATCAAAAAATTTATACGAGGACTAGTTTTGTAACACGCAGGAAGGCAGCACAAAGCTGCACACCTCTCCCGATGTACACAGTCACAGGGAGCACTGCCCTTCATAAGTCAGTGTGCCAAAAGACATAGTTCTGTGTACAGTACAGACCAAAAGTTTGGACACCCCTTCTCATTCTGCGAGTTTTCTTTATTGTGTTGTTTATTGTGTTCTTTAGCCCTAACGAGTCTCTTCTGCTTGTTGCCTGTCCTTAGCAGTGGTTTCCTAGCAGATCTTCTACCATGAAGGCCTGATTCACACAGTCTCCTCTTAACAGTTGTTCTAGAGACGTGTCTGCTGCTAGAACTCTGTGTGACATTGACCTGCTCTCTGATCTGAGCTGCTGTTAACCTGCGATTTCTGAGGCTGGTGACTCGGATGAACTTATCCTCCGCAGCAGAGGTGACTCTTGGTCTTCCTTTCCTGGAGCGGTCCGCATGTGAGCCAGTTTCTTTGTAGCGCTTGATGGTTTTTGTAACTGCACTTGGGGACACTTTCAAAGTTTTCCCAATTTTTTGCACTGACTGACCTTCATTTCTTAAAGTAATGATGGCCACTCGTTTTTCTTTACTTAGCTGCTTTTTTCTTGCCATAATACAAATTCAACCTCTTTGAATGAGAAGGTGTGTCCAAACTTTTGGTCTGTAC
>JAAGKR010000805.1:113589-162033 GCA_011419295.1 Clarias macrocephalus
TTTTGAACAATTTTTGTGTAACCTGTAAAGCTGTCAAACACAAGAATTAAAAAGTGATTCCAGAGTTGATCCTCATGTCCCCTGTAGTTGACTATGACATTTTTTTCGAGTTTGAAGCAGAAATTCATGTGCAAATTCCGAGATAACTTGACAATTATGAGGCACTGTTGGAGCAGACAGCAGTAAGGGTCCCTGCTCAGGGGCCCAACTGGGGCTCGAACCACTGACCGTGTGACCAAACTTCACCCAGCAGTTTAATAGATGGAAACTTTTGTTATTCAGAACTAGGTGGCCATGTCTCCCTCTATCAAAAAATTTATACGAGGACTAGTTTTGTAACACGCAGGAAGGCAGCACAAAGCTGCACACCTCTCCCGATGTACACAGTCACACGGAGCACTGCCCTTCATAAGTCAGTGTGCCAAAAGACATAGTTCTGTGTACAGTACAGACCAAAAGTTTGGACACGTGTCTGCTGCTAGAACTCTGTGTGGCATTGACCTGCTCTCTGATCTGAGCTGCTGTTAACCTGCGATTTCTGAGGCTGGTGACTCGGATGAACTTATCCTCCGCAGCAGAGGTGACTCTTGGTCTTCCTTTCCTGGGCCGTCCGCATGTGAGCCAGTTTCTTTGTAGCGCTTGATGGTTTTTGTAACTGCACTTGGGGACACTTTCAAAGTTTTCCCAATTTTTTGCACTGACTGACCTTCATTTCTTAAAGTAATGATGGCCACTCGTTTTTCTTTACTTAGCTGCTTTTTTCTTGCCATAATACAAATTCAACCTCTTTGAATGAGAAGGTGTGTCCAAACCTTTGGTCTGTACTGTACATCGGGAGCGGTGTGCAGCTGGTGCTGTTTAGACCACGTCTGCTATTTCATCATGGACAGCAAGTTAGAACAAAGAGCAAATGTGAAATTCTGCGTGAAAGTTTACGGCGATGCTGCAATGAGTCATTTGAGATGTTTTGAGTGGCATTGCGAGCTTCAAGAGCGGAAGAACACAGCTGAAAGCAAATGAGAAATCAGGAAATATGCCTTTGATAAGCTGAACCCCTGAAAGTGCCGAAACAATTCGGCAACTTGAGCATGATGATGTTCAGGAACAATCCACAACACTGCTGTCATTGTTGGTGTGTGATATGGAACAGTCCAAGCAATCCTCATGGATGACCCGCCCTTTAAGGATCATTACCAGTTACTGACCCTGAGATGAGGCAGTAGTCTACACAGTGGAAGAGCCCATCATCTCCACGGCCAAAAAAGGCGAGCTCCATCAAGTGCATGCTTGTCGTCCTTTTTTTGTATTTGCAGTATTGTGCTTCGGGAACTCATCCCCATGGGCTAAACTGTCAATAGCAAATGTTACTGCCAGGCGACTGAGTGAGGATGTACGGTGAAAGGGGCCGGATCTGTGATGCACAAATCTCAAGACTTTTTGACAACTCCTCATATCAAACATTTATATCAAAATGTTTTGATGGTTTTCTCAAGCACAATGCAATTCGAGGATTCATTTGGAACCCGTGTCGACCTTGTTAAATCCTGCGTATCCTAGCTCTTTTGCTTTTTGTCAGATCAGAAAACCATGTCACACAGATCTCAAAAATAAGTAACTCATTCCGAACTCCTTTTCAAACTTGCTCCAAATTCTGTCCATTCTAGCTAAAAAGCAGCACAGTCACATTCCCATTGAAGACAGGGGAAGATATGGGGTTCAATTCATGTGAGTCAGCCATGCAGTAAGTGCCATACCTCCACTCACACCCAGGTCGGGCCTCTAGTTTCCCCATTCCTCCCCAGGTTGTGATGTCAGTCAAAGTGAATTAGGTTGAAATGAAGATCTTACTCATTCAAATGGCAAAAAAAGTTTAAATATGTATGTAAATAATACACATTGAAGCTGACGGTTTCCCTTTGTGTCCTCCAGTGGAAAACGCCATGGATGCTCTTCTAGAGTTGTCCGGTGCAGCCGAGGGGAAGACCACGGCCTCAACTTCACTATCTGGGTTTGAAATGGCTGCTGCACTGCTGGAACCACATCATCAATCTCACACTAGATCCTCAACAGCAAGTTCAGTCGTATCATCAGCGTCCAGTTATGAAGGATCACATCAGGAGCTCACTCCTGAGACAACTTGCCTAACTGAAGAGTATGATTGTCTAATTGACCAGGAACTGCAATCTTTAACAACACTCAATCCTCTACCATCATCTACAACGATTTCTACCGTGCCTCAATCTTCTGAGTCAGTTCCCTTTTCCTCTGGTGCTCCACGGAGCCCCCTTCTAGCTAAAGAAACTTTGATGGATCTGGATCAGATAGATGTGGAATATAACTCCAAATTAGGCTCTTTAAGTGAGCAGAGTTTCAACTCCAATGCCAAGACTGGTGGTGCTCAAAGAAATACTTCACCAGTCAATGAGCTTAGTTTTGGGGGTGTATCTTTGCCCCAGAAAAGTGGGATCGCTCTTGATTTTAGTCACTTGACACAGGATTCAACCTATGTTGCTCCAAGACCTTCAGCATTCAAGGCCTACCGCAGATCTGACCAGTTTCCAAAGCAAATGTCTGCATCAGACCCACACTCCCAAAGTCTGCACACGTTCTGGAATGTTCAAGCTCCTGATTTCAATCCCGGCATGAATGGACCAGCTTTTATCACACCTGTTGTGCAAGGCCCTAACCCCTGGACAACAAATCCCACTTCCATGAGTCAATGGGGGCATTCCAGGCCTGTTGCTCAAGCTCCTCTGAAGCCCTCGGCTACTGTTCCCAGGTCCTGGATGGTTTCTCCTCAAAGTCGACTCAAATTGGAGGGCCAGGTGCTGGTTCTGCTCAGAGGGGCTCCAGGTTCGGGCAAAAGTACACTTGCCAGGTAGTTGTTATATCGTACTGTATCACCATGCATCCAAATACCATGCTTTGTAGTAGTGCTGGGCGAAATGACCTCAGATCAAATCCTGAGCAAAATTATGTTGATTTTAGGTCATTTTCAATGAATTTCCCAGCACTTCTTTGTAATATTTCATACTAGAGTGTACCTGCGGCTCCGCCCGCATACATGAGGGCACCTGTGGCTCCGCCCACGCTGCTACTCGCTACTGCCCCATTACTCTGCCCCAGTGTAACGCCCGTATCTGTGTATGATGTGAAAGTTGATGATGACGCTGCTTACTATTATGTCACATTATGAAATAAAATCTGGTGATGACTCTGTCTACTGTTACCATCGCTGGCGAACGCCTGGCAGTGGCCTGATTGGTGTTTCATGAGTGTAAATGTCACTGCTCACTAATTTCATTAAATATAGTACTGGAACACGAATAAGCCAGAAGAAAATGACAGAAATAAGACTTTATGAAAACTTTTAATTGAAAAGAACCAGTATTCCATTCTTTTGCCTTTTTTGGCAAATTCACCACAGATTCTATACATAACAGTAAAAAATTAAGAAAACCAAGGCCTAGGAGGAATATTGAAATGAAGTGAGCCTTAATTTGTCACATTTCTTTCTCTATAAGGACAGTCAGTCATTTACAAGCAAAAAAAGATCTCACGCGCTCAGTGGGATATTTACAAATCCCAACATTTGCAGTTTCATATCAATGCAACCGAAAATATGTATAATTTTATGTGATAAATTTAAGCCACTGGTTTGGTTCCTCTCTGCTTTGCTAGTATTGTATGTTGCAGTTTGTTACCTCTGAAAGTTAACAAGGGAAAATAGGTATAGAAAGAAAAACAAATTAAATATTACAATGCATGAATGATACAGCGCTGGCCTGGTGTTGGATAAACCCAAAATTTAGGTTTTATTATTATTATCACTACTACTATTGCTATCTTAATTGGGACCAATGTTAAAAGAGTTTCCGTTTAGTAACTTCCATTAATATTGAGGTTGGGTTTAGTTGCATTTCATTGCAATAAAAAGCTTTATTATTAATTAATGCAAGCTATAGGATAGTAAGTGGATGAATACGTACGTGTGATCATAAAACTTGCCATCTTCCTTGTCCTCTGCAGTGCATTGTTGCAACAAAACCCAGGCGGTGTAGTCTTAAGTACTGATGAGTACTTTACCCATGACGGAGTGTACCGTTATGAACCCGCCGAACTTGGAGAGGCCCATGCGTGGAACCATCAGAGAGGTAAGCACTACAGTATGATTTCCAGAATGTTACAAATCCATACAGGAAATGTGTTGAAAATAAAAATTAAAAATAAGTTAACCTAGAGAAAAAAAAAACTGTTTACTTAAAAGATTAATCAAAGAAAAATATATATATTATAAATGAGCAAGAAACAAGAATGTAGGATTAAACATAATAAGTTAACAGTTATGAATTAACATCTAAAGCCAATGAATAAACTTTTTTTAAAATGAGGGTATCTGACTGTTAGCAATGGTGAAGAACCAATATTTAGAGTGTCCCGGAAATGAGTCATGTGAAATATACTCAAATAATTATTATTAATATTAGGAAATATTATAAAATAGGTCACTGGGTCTAAATATGAGGTAGGTTAGACACATGTTTTTGGATTATAGGATTCCTAAATGTGTGTGTCCAAAAAAAATAATAATAATAAAAAATAATTACACTGAGGTAGTGGTTAGCACTGTGGCCTTGAACCTCCAGGACCAAGGGATTGCGTCCTGGCTTGGGGTCTGTGTGCGTGGAGTTTGTACCTGTGTTTTGGTGGGTTTCCTCCGGTTTCCTCCCACAGTCCAAAGACATGCAGATTAGGCTAATTGGTGTTTCCAAATTGCCTGCAGCGTTTGAGTGAGTGTGTGCGTGCTTGTGCCCTGCGATGGATTAGCTGGGTGGATTGGACTGGTGTACCCTGCCTAGTGCCACAAGTCACCTGGGATAGGCTCCAGGCTTCAGGATATGTGGTACATCACAAAGGAGATCATTACACAATGTGGTCATCAGGACTCTTATATGATGACATGCAGCTGTTTGGTGCAACAGTTAACTTCTTGAGAGGCACTGTAAAAGAAAAGCTTGGCAGTAATTGCTGTGAAAGCCTTGCTGTTATATCACCAAGTAGCACCAGCTCGACTATGAGCATTGTTGACTGGGAAACCAAAAGAACAGAACATCTAACTTCTGGAGCATCAACCTGAAGATCAAAGGGAAATGTTTGACTGTGTGCCTGAATCATGCCTGAATCGTCCTCTGTAGTGCGTCCCAAATAATCTGTAAAGGATAATTTACAGCCAGAGTTGGAAAGTGAAGTCTTGCAGGCTGAGGTATTTTGAGGATTATCTCGCTGGAGGATGTAAGGATAAGGCAGAAGAAGACCGAGCCAAATAAGAAATAAAAGTCATAAAGCTGTCACTGTTTGAGGAGATGGAGCTCAGTAAGGAGGAGCAAAGAAAGGAACAAGAGGAGGAGAGAAGGCACTGGAGCTAAAACCAAGTTTCTAAGTTGTTTGGGCCTGCAGGCATCTCATCAAAAAACTCAGCTCATCAAAAAAGTTCATACTGTCCGTGCTTTCAGGTAGAATTATCCATTTCAAACTTGTATGAAAGTTCAACTATAGTGTGTCCTCTAAAATTATTGGATTATTGGAACAGCAAGGCCAATTCTTTTGATTTTGTTAAACATTGAAGTCTTGCGATCTAAAGATGGCCATGAGATAATAGAATCAATTTTCAACTTTCATTATAACAACTTAGAACATGGCACATCTGGTGCCAGATCACCCAGAGCAAAAGTATGGGAACGGATTAAAGTCAATAAAGGGCATGTTGCTTTGTTGGCAATAACCTTATCAGAATAGTGACATCAGAAAACTATTGCTTTTTTTTTTTTTAGAGGAGTTTCCATACATCAATTTTCAGGTCATTTTAGGGGGTTTCTTCCTTGAGTGTTTCTTCCTTGGGCCAGTCTAAGTCCTTCAAATTTTAAAGTCCCTTTTCTGTGTGCCATTGTGTTTTGGTTATTGTCTTCCCAGAATATTTCTAGAATGATTCAGTTTTCTGAATTCATTCTGCTGCTACCATCACTTGTTAGAGTATATCAAATGCAAAAACATATCCTTGCCATATCCATACTTCGATGGGACTATAATGTACTACATGTAATTATATGTTTTTTTTTTAACTAGTACATTTCTACTTGTACATTAAAAATACACTCATCAGACATTTTCAAAGCCCTTAAACATTCATTTTCACTCTTATTTTCAGCAAATGAAGCCTTTGAGAAAAAACTTACTCCTATAATTATAGACAACACCAATCTGCAGTCCTGGGAGATGAGACCCTATGTTGCATTGGTAAGCTATTAGAATTTACATGGGTTATTTTACTGTACATAAATAATTTGAGCTGCAGGATGTGATATGGGAGCATACCTGTATAATTTCTATGATGTTGTTCATACTGTTGATTAAATGAAGAAACTGCTTACAGTTCAAAAGCATTTCAATATGATGTGCTTTTGTGTAAAAACATAATGTCAATATCTGATCATAGCTTGTCTTAGTATTAGGCAAATACTACCTCAGACCAACCACAACATGTAAACCTTTATTCACTGTGCCACTATTTATTTAACAAAATAAAGCTAAAAAGGGAATAACAATAGGTGGACCCAAGCACCCTGCGCCATCTCCACAAGAAAGACAATGGTCTCAGCGGGACATACCGATACCATTATAACATAATTTTAGATGCTGGAAAAAATGCATTATAATATGATGTCACTCTATATAATGCCACACAGAAAGTTATTAACCACATTTCGGCATAAGTTTACGGCTGACCCGTTTGAGAAATCAAAAATCTCTCAGTGTCTTTAGATCACATCGGCTCGGTTTGGGGACATTCATATAAATCCCCTAGGAGGAGTATATCAAAATCCATTGGGTCCATTTTGCAAACGACTCAAAATAACCGACTTCCTGTTGAGTTGAGCCCATGACATGCAGTGCAAATGAGCTCTAAATGTGTACTGGGTTTCATTTGCATACATGCAAGTGTGTTTGAGTTAGGCAGCAAAATCTCATGTGAGGGTCCCATGCCACACCCGTGGGCCAGGCTCTCAGGCATCCTAAGGGTAGCAGATTCCAACCTTTCTGCCAATTTAGCATGTTAAGACCCCCAAAAAGCCCAAAAAGTTAGAAAAAAAATCCTTGGGAAAACAAGAGGGTCCTGCACACCCTATAGTGCTTGGGCCCTAAAAACAAAATGGCCCTTCGCACACTATGACCACATAGGCTGATGACATAGTGCTTGGGCCCTAAAAAACATGTACGCAATACTAAATACCCCTTCTTGCTTCAACAGGATTTAAGAGGGTAAGTTGTCTGGAATGAGTTATAAAACCATTTCAAAACAGGTTGGAGTTCAGTGTTCTACACTCTGAAAGATTATTGATGATTAAGTTGAAAGCAATCAAGGCAGTTGCCAAACCCCTCAGTAGAGGACGTCCCTGCAAATTTACTCCATGGTCAGACCATGCAATGCTCAGAGAAATACAAAAACCCAAGAGCTACATTTCAAACCCTACAGCCTCACTGAGCATGTTCAAATGTTAAAGTCCATGGCGGCACAATTAGAAGAAGACTGAACAAGTATGGTTTATTAGGGTTGCAAAACAGCATCTGAGCAAACCAAAAGACTTCTGAAACAATGTCCTATAGGTAGATGAGACCAAAGTGGAGTTGGTCGACTTTAATGCCCAGTGCCATTTTTGGCAAAAAACAAACAGCATTTCAGCATCTCATACCCCCTGTCAAGCACAGCAATGGAGGGGTGAGGATTCAGGCTTTTTTTGCAGCCCCAGGACCTGGTCACCTTGAGATGACCATGAACTCCTCTGTATCCCAGAGTATTCTAGAAGCAAATGTAAGGCCATCTGTCCAACAGCTAAAGCAATGCTCAAAATTGGTCAACAGGACGGTGATCCAAAGCACACCAGTAAATCTACATTAGAATGACTGAAAAATAAAAGAATCAAGGTTTTGGAATGGCCTAGCTCTGACGGGACCATAAAAGAGCTGTGCATAAACGAATGCCCAAAATGTCAATCAAATGAAGCAATTTTGTAATGAAGAACGGGCCAAAGTTCCACCACAATGATTTGAGAGACTGCTGAAGTCATACAGGAAATTATTCTTTCATGTTACTGCTGCTAAAAGAGGACCTACAATCCTGATGCTTTTCAAGCACTAGTGAAACACTGGCATAAGTGCATTAGCGTAACAAGGGATTATATAGAGAGATGTAAAGGGAGTTTTTAACCAATAAATGTGTTCCATTATTCTGCACAATCAAAAGTCCCGTGTTGACTTGAACGTCCATGCTTTGATAGAACTACATGGTTGGTAGTTTAAAAAGCCTTACAGAGCTCTGATAATACTATTTGGAGGCTTAGTTGAGGAATGACATGGCACATGACCATAATACGTGTATATATAAAACTATAGAAATACTATATAAATAATATACTAAATGAGCAATTTCTGTTTTCTATTTCTGTTGCCTTACCTTTATGCAGTAAATAACTTTATTTGTATTTGTTCATAATGTTAATTTGATGATAGTTATAAAGATTACTGAGCCACAGGATTCCTGGATTCCAGGATTCCTGATCCTGAGTGTGTTTTTTTTTTTTTTTCTCTCTTCAGGCACAGAAGCACAAATATAGAGTGCTGTTCCGAGAGCCCAACACCTGGTGGAAAACCAAACCCAGAGAGTTGGAGAAGTATGGCACATAACCGTACATCGTAAACAGTAAAATACACAGTCACTAGGAAAAACTTGAATAAAACATGGACAACTTCACAGAGAAGTTGTCCCTTCTAGCTAAATCACCGTCCACGTAATTTAGGAACAACTGGACATTCATGCAGATATCTGATCAGCCACTCGTGGCACAATGCAGAAAGCAGGCACATACAGGCCAGGAGTTGAGTTGAGTAGAGTTTTGCAGGAAATGCTGATCTTCTGAGATTTTCACACATAGCGCTTTCTAGAGTTTATATAGAATGATTCGGAAAAAATAAATAAAAAGAGCAACATTTCTGTGGCTGGAACTATAAAAAGGTCAGAGGGAAGTTTGACAGACTGGTTTTCAGGAAGGATGTAGTAACTTGTGTAATTTCTCCTACAACCGTTGTGAGCAGAAAATCATCTTAGCAATCAAAAAACATGAAGTAAATGGGATATAGCAGCAGAAAACAACATTCTGTTCCACTCCTGTCATTCAGAGCAGGTTATCCTGAACACAGACTCAACTAAACTGGACAGTTAAAGACTAAAAAAAAATATCATCTGGTCTTCCAGGGTCGTTGACTCTGTGTCCACGATAGCCTTAGAGTTCTGTGTTAAGTTCTCTGAAATAAATACAGCTGACATCACAGCAGTATGCCAACGCACAGATGAACGTTAAACAGCTTCGTCATTGTATTTGATAAAACTTGATTTTATTTGATATTTGGCTTTTGTTTTGGCTTTGCTGTTTAACATCATTTTATTGACAGTTGTTCCTTTTTGGTGATTGTGTCAAAATAATTGATGTTTAGGGGCTGAGATACTAGTTAAAGTTCTGTGCAAAATTTTAGCCAGTTGTGAGAAGAAAAAAATGGTGTAACTTAAGAACACTTTTAAACATAGACGTTTGCATCCACAGAAGACCTTTTTACTTCTGTCTCTTTTATTTAATCCCACACAGACTTAATGATGTTGAGATCAGGGCTCTGTGGGGGCTTAACCATCACTTCCAGGACTCGGTTGTTGTTTTCTATGCTAAAGATACCTTAGTTCTTGATGACAGTTGCTGTATGTTTGGGGTCGTTGTCCTCCTGAAGAATACATTTCTGACCATTCAATTTTATTTGTGTAGCGCTTTTAACAATTGTCATCATTGCAAAGCAGCTTTACACAATCAAAAGAATTATTTAAGTTTGTATGGAATGTGAATGTGTATGAATCAAAATGGTCACACAGTCCCTGATGAACAAGCCGAGGGCGACAGTGGCAAGGAAAAACTCCCTGAGATGGCAATAGGAAGAAACCTTGAGTGGAACCGGACTCAACAGGGAACCCGTCCTCATCTGGGTGAAACAGAAAGCAGGAACTGATCTGCATTCATACTGTGTGTTGGGTGGCAGGCAGTTCAGTATAATAGTTGTTAAGGTAGATATAGTGGTTCAGGTAGTTATTGGAGGCTCAGGTAGACTTGTAGGAAATTCCAGTCCTGAACTATCGAGCGACTGTAGCCAAGTCCGCAGAGAACCAGCTGTCAACATCAGTCGAGGCCAGAACCGTCTTCAGACATCGGACGCATCCCAAAAAAACACATGAGACATCCATGTGACAAGAGCTCCAACCAGAAGCGGGGCACCAGGATGAGTCAGACAATCAGACGCCTCCCTGATGGTATTACATGACGGATAAATATCTGCCTGTATTTCTCTACATTGAGGACACCATTAATCCTGACCAAATCTCGCAACTCCATATGCAGAAGTACAGCACCAAACCTGCTAGGAAACTCCACCATGCTTCACTGTTGCCTGCAGACACTCATTATTGCACCGCTCTCCGGTCCTTCGCCTCACCAGTTTCTATCTTTTCATGGACAGTTGAGTTGCTTAGCCTCGTTTCCATGTTGGAGGTACGGCTTTGGGCCGCAATTCTTTCATGAAGATAACCTTCTTGCCAGACTTCTCCAGAAAGTAGATGGGTGTACCTGGGTCCGACTGGTCTCTGCAAGTTCTTTGCTGATTGCACTGCTGGACATCTTCCAGTGTTGAAGGGAAATAAGCGTGATGTGTCTTTCACCTGCCACATTAGCTTCCCTTGGCCAGCCACTGGGTCTACAGTCCTCAACATTGTCCCTTTTTTTGTGGTTGTACAAAATAGTTTGAACAGCACATTTTGAAACCTCAGTCTGCTTTGAAATTGTTGCCTGGGCGAGACCTCGTTGATGCAGCATAGGCAGTTACCTTGTATGTTGTTGCTGCGCTCAGCCATAGTGTAGAACTTGTGACATGAAACGGTCTTCCACAACTTCCACCTCAGTATCAGAGTTTGATTTTTCCTCTCCTGGCTTTAGGCCTCTTGCACAGCTGTTTCTGTTTCTGATTCTACAAAATCCCTGACTTTGTCCAAGTGTAAGACTTGATGGTGGTTTGAAGCCAAATATTGATTTGACTTAGATTTTTCTTCTGTTTAACTCTCTTTGAATTTTGTAAATGAATAAAAAAAAGAACAATATACACTAGAATATACATATTTGAAAGCATTCTTAATTTATAACATTTTTTCACATCTGGCTAAACCTTTTGCTCAGTACTGTTGTTAAATAATAGTGACATAATAGTAGGGAATCAATGTAATGCAATGATTATGGAATTCTGTCCAACAGTTCTTCTCTTTCTACAGACGTACTAAACATGGAGTAACAAAGGAAAAGATTCGACGCATGCTGGAGAACCAAGATCGTCATGTATCTGTCCAGGGAATAATGGCTTCTCAGCCCAAATCCACAGCCATCTATGGGGTGGACGTGTGCCACACACACCCAACAGAGTGAGTTTGTCTACCATTATCAGTCACAAGCAATTAATTATCTAGTAAAATACTTGGATTGGCACCCTGTCCAGGGTGTGCCCCGCCTTGTGCCCTAACTCTCCTGTGATAGACCAGCACAGCGCCATTATGGCATGATCCTATTACATTTTGACTTTTGTCCAAGTCACCAGATCCTTAGGCTTGCCCATTTTTTCAACTTCAGGAAAAAGGTTCACTTGCTGCATAATCCACTTCTAGCTGCCATTGTAACAAGATATTGAAAATGTGAGAAGCACCAAATTGTGAGTGAGGGCTAGACAACTCGGTCAGAGCGACTCCAAAACTGCAGTTCTTGTGGGGAATGTATCTAGTCTGGAGTGGTCAGGACATATCAAAAGTGGTCCAAGGAAGGAAAACTGGTGAACCGGCGACAGCGCCTTGGGTGGCCAAGGCTTACTGATGCACATGCGGAGTGAAGGCTGGCCTGTGAAGTCTGATCTAATAGAAGAGCCGCTGTAGATCACTTAATGTTGGTTATGATAGAAAGGTGTCAGTTCACATAGGTCATTACTGTTTATGGAGGCAAAGGGCCTGTTTACATAGTTGGCAACTGCACAGATGCGCAGTGCTTCTCTACAGCTCTAAGTCTAGTAGGGTTTATTGGATTAAGTGTTTTGGAATCTCATGATGTAAATGACTGGGTGATCATCAAGAACACTATTATGGCTAATAGCTTTTAATTTTTATTTACGCAACATTGTGTGTCATCATTTTTTGCTGCAGTTTTAGTTGCTGATGTCTGCAGTTAACTCCCTATTTTGGAGTTTTATTGTTAATATTTTAATAAGTTACTTGCATGGAATATGCTGTAGAGCCTCCTCTTTTTATCCCCACACAGCACAGTTTGCCATCTGCTGTGATTTAATTGTCAGCAACTTAGAAAATCTGATTGTTAGGCTAACCTCAAATTCACATGATACAAGATATTGGCATTGTAGCATTGTACAATAGCAAGTATGTGTACCTGAGCAATGTATTTATATGCGTACGTGTGTTGATGCATACCTACCCAGGTGTCGTTGTGCCATTATGTACACTAACTAGCTTAAATTGCATATGTGCCAGCTGTTAATCTCAATCTTGATTAGTTATTTTTTGCAAATTTTGTCTTACAGGCAGCCTTTAGTAAGTCGTCCTGACTTGGTGGGTGACTCTGGGATTGGTAAACCTGGTAGCTATCTCTCTTCTTCCCTGCCGGATGTTTCATCAGTTGATTATAAATTTAGTTCTACTTCAGCAAACATGGGTGCAGCAGAAAGCATGTTTGGATCCCATGGTTCTAAGGAATGTCTGTCCGCCCAAGAAAATGTTACAGAACTGATTGAAGCTCCAGATGCTGAGCTGTTAGATGGAGCAGACTTAGACTGGGAACTGGATGCCTGCATGGCAGTTTCTGGACAGAATGACTGCAACATAAATAAAGATCTTGGCCTGTTTGAAGCAAGGAACTTGGAACAGCCAGTGATGTTTGCAGAGTCGATTGGCCAGCGGGTAAAGAGAACAAGGGAGCAGAACAGAACTCCAGATGTGGATGCTAGCTCTCTAAACGGTGACTTTGATGATTCTGTAAAGAAAGCAAGTCAGAGTGATCCTGTGGGTGATTATACTGGGGATGATGTTAGTTTGAATACAGAACAGCTCGAATTTGTGGGTGATTGGCCCTCAGAAAGCCTTGAACAGCGTCGACAACGGAGTCGAAAGTCAGCATCTGGAACAGTGAAAAACCCAGATGAGGAAATGTCAAATATTGAAGAAGATACAACCAAGTCTGACAGTAAATGTTCAAAACCCAGGAATTCAGACACCCCAAGTAAGACAGAGTTCCAGAAGCTTCTAGATCTTCTTAATGTAGACAATAGCCAAGATAATCAAGAAACAACTCAGGACTTCCAACCCTTAAGTGGGGACGGGCATCACTCAAGTTTGGTGACTAAAGTGCAGCCAGTCCTCCCTGACTGTGTCCTTGATTTTAAGTCTGAAAGATCCAGTAATCCCGGTCAAGGTAACACTCATTCTCCAAGTTCCATCAATGACCCTGGAGCCAATCAGGATGAGTTTTCCAGTAGGGGGACAAAAGTGGAATGTATAGATTTACATACTCCAGTAAATGGTGGCAAGGGGCTGGAGATTGATTCGGAGCAAAAAGATAAACCAAACCCTAAAACTTGCTTGTCAGGAGGTGAGGTGGAGTATAGTTCTGAATCCAGTCAGGAAAGAAGGAAAGTTCCCAGTAGGAGAGCAGGAAAAACCTGCAAACTGGCACTTACATTTACGCAACAAAGCCCTTCAACGTGTCCTCATGCTGGGTCTCCAGTTACCTCATGGCAGCAACCAGTGCAGAATCCTTCACCAGAACTGCTTTTTACAAAATGCCACAGTGCCTTTGCCCAAACAGAACCTCAGGACTTTGCCCTCTTATGGCGAATTGACCAACAAAAATCTTTTGCGTCAGAGTCCGACAGCTGTACCAGGCAAATGGTTGTTATGAAGGGAAATGCATTGCGCTTTGCTCCAAAAATAAATAAAGAGAATTCCTCCGAGCAGCAAGTGATACCGTACCGTGTGTGTCATGAGAAAGGCTCACAGGTAGAGGAAAGCGACTTGAGAGAATTACCCCTCAAACAGCACAATCTGGAAATACTTAGCCGCCATTTTAAACATGTTCCCAAGGAGACTCTGGAGGACTTGTATGAAAAGTGTCACCAGGATATGGAGTGGACAACCAACTTGCTGCTTGATTCAGGTGAAAATCTTTGCAGGGACGAAGAGGAAAACGTTTTAGATCATCAAGCTGCGGAGGGATGTGATTTAGTTCACGGTGCTCAGAAAGAATCTTGTCGTTGTCAGGTGACGGAGGAGTTGTCAGAGCCAGAAATGAACTGCACAAGAGACACGGTATTAGAAGATCCTGTCAGTGATTGGGAAACCCTTGCTGTTATGGTATCAAGTAGCACCAGCTCGACTATGAACATTGTTGATGGAGAACCTGAGAATAGTGATGGCCAGAACATCAAACATTTAGAGCATCAACCTGAAGAACCAGATCAAAGGGAAACACTTGAGTGTGCGCCTGAACCTTCCTCTGTAATACACCTCAATGAACCTGTTGGAGAGAATAAATCTGTAAAGGACACCGTACAGCCAGAGTTGGAAGGTGAAGTCTTGCAAACTGAGGTATTTGAAGATTATCTAGATGAAGGACTTAAGGATGAAGTAGAAGGTGGCACAGGGACAGAAGAGGATGTAAGTGACATGACACTGGCACAGCTTAAAAAGGTCCTCCACAAGCAGGAAGAACACAGAAAAGAACAAGAGAGAGAGAGAAGGGGTCAGCGGAAAAATGGGACAATGAACATTCAGACACTGGAGCTGAAACTAACCACAGAACTTGCCCTGCAGCTCACTGAGTTGTTTGGGCCTGTAGGGATCTCCTCAGGTAATTAGCTCATCTTGTCTGTACTTTCATTTAAAATTATACATATCCTATATGTGAGAATTTCAAACTTGTGTTAAATTTTAACATCTATGTGCATTCTTCTGCATTTCTTTTTGTTAAACACTAGAGATATTTTCCTTTAAGATCAAAAGATGAATATGATATAATAGACCAAACATTATACATTTAGAGCTCATTGAGCTGAACAACTTTCACATTGAATGTCGTGGGCTCAACTCAACAGGAAGTCAGTTATTTTGAGTCATTTGCAAAATGCTCCCAAAGTGATTTTGATATACTCCTCCTAGGAAATTTATTCGATCGCCACCAAACCAGGCCTACGTGATCTCATGACATTGAGGATGCAAAATTGCAGAGAGATTTTTGATTTCTTAAACTGGTCTATATTTGTTTTTGGTTACACCTAATTTCTTGTAGAATTAACAACACCTTACTTAGATGCCTTTCCATGACTTTAATTTTTCCCGGGCCTGTAGTTTATTTAAAAAAATATGGAAAAGTCAGAAAGAAAGGAGATAAAACGACATAAAATACACACACACAAAGCAGCATGTTTAAACAATTCGTATGTCTTCTGTATGTGATTAAAGGTGAGTTCTCTCCAGAAAACTGCTCTGTGATGATGGACCTTAACTTAGCCAAACTCCTGCATCAGAAATGGAAAGAAACTATCCAGGTAAGGAACAAATAAAGTAAGTTTTTATAAAAAATTTAATGGACCAGACAAAAATTTACTTAGGATTTTTTTTGTTTTGTTTTTTTGTAGGAGAAGCACAGACAAGCAGCTCTCTCATATCACCTACTGCAAGAGAGTAAGTCTAGATATGGTCTAGTTTTTACAATTTAATATTTTCTAAAATTAACTAAAATGTTGGTTTAGTGTAATTTTATTTTATGGGAGATTTACGGATGGTTGTAATAAGCATTTCACTACACGTTGTTGTATGCACTTTGAATATGATTTTTTTTTAGACACATGCTTGTGTAGAGGTGTTTCCATACCTCCCACTGTTCCCTCACTGGTTTTTGCCCTGCACTCACCCAGGTTCCGTACACTGGGGCGATTCACAGCCAGCAGAGGCTGAGCTGTGGGACTCGGCTGCTCAGTTTCTGATCGGTGCAGATGGATATTCATCACTCGGTTACCAACCCAGTGTCCAAGAAGGCTTTCCGTTCATGGACCACTGGAACGTGTCACGCCCTCCAGTTTCTCTCAGGGACATCATGCTCGAAGAGCAGGTGTTACAGGAAAGTTTAGAGAAGGTCAGTCAATCAGTCACACAAACCTCTTTCCTTATCATATTGTTAAAAGAATTTGTCAGCTTTTTGCATTTAAAAATTCTTGTCCGTGGTTCCTGTGTGTAGTCAAGGTTAAGTCGCTGGGATCTGGACAAGAAAGATGGAGCAGCCATAGTGAAGGAAAAACAGCTTTTTGCTCTCTTCCCCACCATTGACCGGCACTTTCTTAAGGACATCTTCAGAGACCACAAGTAGGATGATTACGTATTATTTTAGATGTTATTTCAGACATCACACCTGACTCATGATAAAAAAAAAAAATTAAAAAAAAGGATTTTTTGTACTGTACGGTTAAAGCAGTAGTTTCACTTTGAATTTTCTTACAAAGCTTTAGGTGACATTTAGTCAGAACTGAGTCTACAGTGTTTACAGGAATTAATTTCCTTTGAACCTTATTTATCAAGCTATACAGTGCCTTGCAAAGTATTCATACCCCTTGAACTTTTCCGCATTTTGTCACGTTACAACTATAAAAGTAAGGGTGTTTTATCAGGATTTCATGTGATAGACCAACACAAAGTGGCACATAATTGTGAAGTGGAATGAAAAATGATGACTGTTTTTCAATTTATTTTTACAAATAAAAAACTGAAAAGTATGGCATGCATTTGTATTTAACCCCCTTTTACTTTGATACCTCAAACTAAAATCTAAAATTGCCTTCAGAATTTGATTGAATTAAATGTAATTTAATCTTTGTATAAACACTACTGTTCTGTGAAGGCCATTAGAGAACATTAGTGAACAAAAAGCATCATGAAGCCCAAGGAACACACCAGACAGGTCAGGGATAAAATTGTGGAGACGTTTAGGTTGTAAAAAAATATCCCAAGCCAAATCTTACTGAGCTCTGTTCAGTCCATCATCCGAAAATGGAAAGAGTCTGACATGACTGCGAACCTACCAAGACATGGCCGTCCACCTAAACTGAAAGGCTGGCAAGGACAGCATTCATCAGAGAAGGAGACAATGAGGCCCATGGTAACTCTGAAGGAGCTGCAGAGATCCACAGCTCAGGTGGGAGAATCTTTGCACAGGACAACTATTACTTGTGCACTCCACAAATCTGGCCTTTATGAAAGAGTGGCAGGAAAAGAGCCATTACTGACAGAAAGCCATAAGAAGTCTCGTTTGCAGTTTTTGACAAGCCATAACCGGACACAGCAAACATGAAAGAATGAGAAAAATTTAACTTTTTGGTCTTGTGAATGGTGGTGGCAGCATCATGTTGTAGGGAAACCTTTCTTCTGCAGGGACAAGGAAGATGGTCAGAGTGGATGGGAAGATGGACTTGAGACTGGGGTGAAGGTTCACCTTCCAGCAGGACAACGAGACTAAACATAAAGCCAGAGCTACAGAATGGTTTAAATCAAAGTATGTTTGGCTTTATTTTTCATGTTTTAGAATGGTCCAGCCAAAGTACAGACATAGATCCAATTTAGAATTTTTGTCAAGAATTGAAAATCGACATTCAAAGACGCTCTCCATCCAATCTGGCTGAGCTTGAACTATTTTAAAGAAGAATGGACAAAAATTTCACTAGCTGCGTAAAGCTGGTAGATACATACTGTACCTCAAAAGGCTTGCAGCTGTAATTGCAGTGAATGGTTCTACAAAGTATTGACTTAGGGGGGCTGAATATAAATGCATGCCACACTTTTCAGATACAGTGGAACCTCGGATTGCGAGTAACACGGTTTGCGAGAGTTCCGCAAGATGAGCAAAGATTTTTTATAAATTTTGACTTGAAAAACGAGCAAGTCTTGGTTTATGAGTGCCGAATATCATGTATCACGCATGTGCTTCTTGTTTTGACACCGAGTGTCACGTGATCACAACTGAGGCAGTTTTACCGTGTAAGATGAGGCGAGGGAAGGGGCTAATTCCACACACACACACACACACACACACACAAATACACAGTGCCTGTGCTCACAAACAGGAACACTTATTTGTCGGGATTTATTTTTTAAGTTTTTTAAAGGTGAAGTGCAGGTTAATTAGGTCCCAAGCACTATAGGTGCGCAGGACCCTCTTGTTTTCCTAAGGATTTTTTTTCCCCACCCTTTTGGACTTTTCGGGGGTTTTAACATGCTCAAAACCTCATGAAACTTGGCAGACAGGTTGGAATCTGCTGCCATCAGGATACCTAAAGGAGTCTCATGGCCCGGGGTCCCCAGGGGCCCCCACACGACATTTTCCCTGATAGCGCATACATACTTTCACATGGGCACACGAAACTCAGTAAATATTTAGAGCTCATTGAACGCACCTGCATGTCCTGGGCTCAACTCAACAGGAGGTCGGTTATTTTGGGTCGTTCGCAAAAACTCACCCGATGGATTTTGATATACTCCTCCTAGGGAATTTATACAATCACCACCAAACTGGGCCGATGTGATCTAAAGACATTGAGGACACAAAATTGCGGAGGGATTTTTGATATCTTAAATGGGTCAGCCGTAATAATGTCTTAAACTTACAGCGAAAAATGATTACTAACTTTCTGTGTGGCATTATATTGAGTGCCATTATGTTCAGTGACATCACATTCAGGAACATCATAGTGTGAGGCTTATTTTGTGTACATCACAAATGTTAACACACACACACACACACACACACACACACACACACACACACACACACACACACACACACATCACAAGCATACATCACTAATTTTAACACACTAAAAAAAAAAATCCTTAGGAAAACAAGCGGGGACACCTTACACACAAACAAGCACATTTACTCATCACAGACTGACACATCCACACGTCGCACACCTCTCTCCCTCACTCTCTCACACACTAAGCCGCACACACACTCATACATCACACATATGCACACATACATACACCCATATTACAAATGTTTACACTCACGCACGCACACACACACACACACACACACACACACACACACACACACACACACACATATACACACACCTCTCACGACACACACACCACACAGACACACGCACTATCGCACTTCACAAAGATATAGGGCCCACACTGACATTAGCTCTGTATAGTGTGTGACATGTGCAGGTTGTGCAGTGCAACCGGGTGGCGATGGCTTTTATGAGGTCTTGACACACTCGAATAACACACAGGTTGTGCGGGGCACTCGGGGTGGCTGTGGCACAGGGTGCTTGGGCCCATCATCGTTGCTTGCAACTATATTTTGTTTTATTTTTACTTTATATACTCTATTAATTATTTTTATGTGTTAATTTTTTGGGGGCTGTGAGGTCCATTATTTCTTATGGGAAAATTCAATTTTGGAATATGAGCGCACTTCTGGAATGAGTTATGCGCGTAATCCAAGGTTCCACTGTATTTATTTGTAAAAACATTTGAAAACCATTTATCATTTTCTTTCAGCTTCACAATTATGTGCCAATTTGTGTTGGTCTCTCACATAAAATCCCAATAAAATACATTTATGTTTGTGGTTGTAACGTGACAAAATATGGAAAAGATCAGGGGTACAAATACTTTTGCAAGGCACTGAATATAAATGGACATATATTTGTAAATTGTTTGTAACCATTTACACAAGAAATGTTGTATTCTGTATTATGATACACATTTCAATTATTTTAATAGCATTGAAGAAATATTACATATTAAAAAACAGTAACAAAACAGAGAAAAAGAAACAAGCCAGCCAAATCAATAATGCAAAAGAAACTTCTTCATATAAGTAGAGGATGTGCTGTCTGTGTGTATGCTAGCCTCAAACCAAACAGGTGCAAATCCCATTATTGATGTTATTAGACGATCTTCAAAGACTATTTGAAGGAATGATGATTTCTTCTGTAGGATGTATGCTGGCTTATGTATTGCCATGGTGTCTTCTTCTAATGCCATGCACTATAGGTAATCTGGCTCATTCCTGTGCATGCTACTGCTACTGGAATCATTTAAAGACGCCACGAACAGCAATACTCTCAAGCCTTCTGTATGACATCATGCATCTTCTTCAATACGTCAATGGTTACTGGACATCAAAACCCTAATCATGTAAACATTTCTGGGATGAAGAGGAGAATTAGATTCAATTTACAAGCAAGCATTATTTTTTATCTCTTCACATTTTGCAGAAATTGGCATATTTGCTTTAAACTTGAACTCGTGTCTCTTAGACATTCTATGCTCTGAGATTTTCCAAGATGTCACCTGTGAGGACGCGTTTCATATTGCCTTAAGGGCTCTTGCTTCACTGGTTGTGCTCCTAAATGATAATCATTCTTGTAGATACAAATCGAAAATACTCATGAGAAATTCAGCTTTTTGTTGTTGTGCAGCTTCTATTCTGCAAGTGTTTTAGTGAGTGTTGCGAAAGGCAAATCAAATCACCTGTGCCGTGCATGTGTCCAGTAATTTATCAATGTTTGTTTTTACCAACTACTGTACTATACTGTATATATGTAAAAATGGTTTGGTTTGGTATTAAACATTACTTGGGTACTTGGGCAACCTTGCTAAAAGATTGTTAAATAAGGAATGTGTTTCATCATATTTTTAATCTTTACTATGTTTTAATCCAGTTTCTCCTTGGAGCAGACTGAACAGTTTTTACACACTCTGTTGGACGATGAACCTGTGAGAACTGTAGTAGCATCTGAATCTGCCCCGGACAATAGCGAAAAGGGTAGAACACCTAGCAAAGAGAGGGTAAGGACACATTCAGTATCTCTAAGCACTTGATAATGATGTTATAATGTTTGTTGTATTGATAAATATTTATTCTTTTATATACGAACATTTAACTTTGACCTTGTTGTCATTTATTGTACTTGTTTCATCTCTTGTATTTCTTTATATTAGAGCCCAAGCACTATGACATCAGGCTATTATATCATCATCATCGCTATGATAGTGGTGATGTCATTGTGTGAAGGGCCCTATTGGTTTTCTAAGGATTTTTTCCCACCATTCGGGGCTTTTTTGGAGGACTTAACATGGTCAAAAACTCATGAAAATTGTCAGACAGCTTGGAATCTGCTGCCATTAGGATACCCCGTGAGTTTGTGCAAAGACTGCAGCAGAATCCACACCGTCTGAGTGAATTCTGAGCATGTTTAGAACCCCAAAAATCCCCAGATTATTTATTAAATAAATATTATATTTATTTATATTTATTTATTAAATAAATATTATATATATAATATTTATTTAATCCACGGTGTGGATTCTGCTGCCATTAGGATGCCTGAGCAGCCAGGATTTTGCTGTATGGCTCATATACACTTTCACTTATACTTGCGAAACCTGGTACATGTTTAGACCTCACTGAGCTGTACAATTTTGCAAGCTGATTTGCAAAATGCACCCAATGGAATTTGATATACAATGGAATTTATGCTTTCACCAACAAACCTGGCCTCACAAGACACTGAGTGGGCAAAAACAGGTTGGAGGATTTCTTAAACGGGTCAGCTTCGCGACCATGCCTTAAACTTGTGCTAAAAACAGGTTAATAACCTTGTTGTGTGACATCATATTGAGTGACATCATATTGAGTGATTTAAACATGTGTGCCCACTGTGCCCATTGTCTTTCTGGTATGCCCAGGGGTGCGATGGCGAAGGGTGCTTGGGCCTGATCCTCCTTGCTTGCAACTATATTATTATTAATATTAGTATCTAGTGTATTTATGACGCAGGCCTCATTTCAAATGAATAACTGTCTGTTACATTATGCTCCTTGTCTGTTGCCAGAAACAGAAGAACGAGGTAGACGTGGCACAGTTCCAAGACATAGAAGATCCAGAATACGTAGACTTCCGTACAGAAGCCATGCTGCAGAGACAACGGCAGCAGGAGAGTTTTGATAAAGCTGCCGAAGCCTACAGACAAGGGCGCAAGGACGTCGCCAGCTTCTACGCTCAACAGGTCTTACAGTACACACACTCTAATGGTGATGAAATCCATGCATTGCCACTGCGATCACAGACTTATGACACTGCTGTGAAATATTTAATTTCACTGTAAAATTGGATTTCTACGTCACTATAGCACTAACACACTGTTCCGCTGACACACATACTGTATATAAAAAATGGTCACATTCTGTGTTGTGTGTGTGTGTTGTGTGCAGGGTCACTTACACGGGCAGAAGATGAAAGAGGCGAACCATCGTGCAGCCGTGCAGATATTTGAACGCGTTAACTCGACACTTCTGCCTCAGAACGTTCTGGATCTGCACGGACTGCATGTCAACGAGGCTCTGCATCACTTGCAGCAGATTCTCACTAAGAAAACAGTGGGTGAGTGAAACACACACACACGCTGACACTCAGATCATCGAACACAAGTAGGTTCACGACTAACTAGGAAAAGTTTGTATTTAAATACTGTAGTTTCATGGTGTGAGTCACATCGGCGGGGTTTTTTATTTTTTATATATATCGCTGTCTTGATCTTTGCGTTTGTGTAATAGACTTCCTGTTTCCTGTTAGAATGGCAGCAGGGCTTGTGCCGTCCCCAGCTGTCAGTCATCACCGGGAGAGGCAACCGCAGCCAGGGGGGCGTGGCTCGCATTAGACCTGCTGTTCTCGACTACCTCAGGAGCCACCATTACAAGTACACACACACACACACACACACACACACACACACACACACACACACACACACACACACACTAAATATTATGTAGCTTTCAGAACCAATTCTTGAATAGAATCTCAACCCCTGACCTTCTCTCTTTCTCTCAGGTACACGGAGCCTAAAATGGGTTTGGTGGTCGTCATGTTGCCAACTGCTGAATATTAGCTGCTGCTGTGAATTGTGAACGACGGGAGATTTCTTCTTTTAGACGCATTTAAAGATCGAACACATTTACATCGTTACTCTTTTTCACTCACACTTGACCATATGTTCATATTTTTTATGATCTTTCTGCTCTCACTCATTTTCTTCTCTTCTCTCTCTCGCGCTCTCTATTTCTCTGTATATATCATACTTGAAACTGTATTTTTATAAATATTATAAAAAGAATTTGGTTCATATATCAGCATAGAAAATGTGCCAAAGTTTCAACATACAGTATATTTGATTCTTTCACTGAGATGTTAATGTTAATGCTCGCCCTGTGTGTGTGTGTGTGTGTGTGTGTGTGTGTGTGTGTGCGCGTGCGTGCGTGTGCGCGTGCGGGTGGAACTACTGAGCAATAATGGACTGTCCAGTAGTTATTAGTACTAACCAGGTGATACTTTTATAGTTTATTCTTAAAAAAACAACTTTAGGACCAATTCTGTATAATCGAGGGCTGGCTCTAAGTTTATATATATATTGTCCCTCTCCTAAATTAATTTTTTAGAATGATTAGGATCGTTTTGTCTGTGTGTGTGCGTACGTGCACATATGCGTGGATGCATGTTTTTGATAGATTATTTACACTGGCAGCTTTTTTCATACTAATTTTAGTCCTTTTTCCCCTGAGGAAAGCTTAGAAATAATTCCACATAGAGATTTAAAAAGGAAAAAAAAAAAAGATTATATATATATATATAACTTGGTCATAAGCATACTTACACGCAAACCTTTATGACGCTGCTTGATATGTGCTTAGAATAACAAAGCAATGTTGTTAAAAAAAAAAAAAAAGTTCATAATGTTTTTGGATGTTTTATGAATGAGTCTTCTTCAACACTACTTTGCAGTTGTTCTGGTTTTACTATCAGTATAATTTTATTTTTGTAATGCGGCTGTTTTATTATTCTTTAGATTTGTATATTTTGAAGAATAAAATCTGTTTTTTTGTAATTAGTTGCGATGTATTTTCTGTTTTGGGTTTTTTTTTTACGAAAGTGTGTCAGTAACACTGTACTCAGTCCCGCACTCATCTTTCTCTATTTTGCTCGCTGTAGTTTCTGTCGAAATTGCTTGTGGGGGGAAAAAATAACTCAGCAGCTTTTTTCTGACGTTTATCCATATCTGCAAAGGTCAGGTTTCTCCATGAGGTAACTTTCACATGGCTGCAAATCAAAGCTTAGGGTCTTTTGCTCCACTAGGGGACGATATAAGAGCGTTCGTAAGTCCTGTGTCCTCATTATAGGGCCACATCCAATGTTTTTAGCATTTGGCTTGCGTTTATCACCTCGTGTACATTTCCTGTCCTGGAGAATCCTGAGATTATGAGAGCTGTTCCAAAACCTTTCGTGACATAACTATAGACAGCAGCAAAAAACAGCCAGTCTGATGCAATATCTACTTTTAAAACAGAAGCAACAAAATATAGCACAGTTATAGCACTGAATTTAAGAAAACATACAATTAACGACTCAAAAATCCACCTACATCTTTGACTATTAAGAAAAAGAATGAGCGAATATGGTATTCTTCTTCCCATGATTTGTGTACCATGCAACTTCTTGTTGAACACATGATGTGTGAAATATTGTAAATATTTCATGGTGTGAATAAGTTCACGTAATAAGATTGAGTTAAAGTTGCGGGACTAAAATGTTGATTATTTCGTTACTAATAATGCCATGACTTCATGATTTTTGTTTGTTTTTAATTATTTCTGGACTGCGACTCCCATCAAGCACTGCGGGTCAAGGTTTAATTCTTGCTTTGTGATCATGTCTCCTGTCGAAATCTGATTTGCACTGGTCAGTTATTCAAGTTCTGGTTTTATGTTCCCTGGTGGCCCTTACTGGCATGGCCCTTGTTTGATTGCCAGGACAATAGCAAGTGAGCTGGCTGATGCATCAAAGCACCAGGGTGATTCCCTGCCCTGAGCTCCCAAGCGAGGTCAACAGCACAGTACAATAGTCGGGCAACATCCAGGGCCAATAGCTGGTGAGGTGGCTGAAACAGCAAAGCACCAGCATGAGGCTGACAGGATGAGGCTTCTGCCACCAATTGCTCAATGAAGGTCGACCTGGGGCCTCCACTACTCCGGTTCCTGCCCATCACCCTGTAGAAGATAACATGGCAAGCTCCATAACCCTGCCTCCTGCCTGCGCCGTCCCAGCTGTGCCCTAGTCCGGCTCCTGCCAAAGGCCAACGAGGTGGCCTTTCCTCTCATGAGCCAAGCAATGCCTCAGTCAGACTTGCTGAAGGCCCACAACATACACCCCTTCCTGTCCTGAACACTAAGCATCAGGACAGGAGAGTGCCTGTTTTAGTCAGACACTCTCCAGACGCCCACAAGGCACCCTTCTCTGGCCTGTGGCCAATCCCCAACCCAGTGCCCACTCCAGGCCCCGGCTTGGCTCTCACAACATGTCTCGGCCCATTGCACAGGCCAATACCAGGCCCAGATTCCACTCCTTGGAGGGGCTTCTGCCCTGGTGTTACATGCGCAATGACCCACAACTTCAACAAGTCCAATACATTTCGTATTGATTTTGATTCTGTTGCAGACTGCAACTTCTAGCAGAAAATAAACTCTGTCTCTGTCCAAAATATATATAAATATATAAAATACGTTTCTGTCCAATTGTCTTTTGTCGATTATAAAAGTTGTCATAAGACATGCCAGAGGGGAAAAAATTACTGAAAAATCTGTAAACGTCTGTGAAAGTTAATAACATTAGCCCTGTAGATACTGTACAGTTATAACTATAGACCCGTCCTATCCCATTCCTCCCAGTATGTCCAGTGAAATACTTTTTTGGTTCTGTATCTGGACTGCACTCCACATATAGAATATAGTGAACAATCATGTAAATCAGTATAAGATTACACACCACAGGGTTTGGTGCATCAATCATAATGTGATTTTGTGTACCTTAAAAAGTACTAAATGTCTAGGCAAGGCTGACAAGTACAAGCATGAAGCTTAACCCAAACATTTGTTTCTTCAATAGTGATAATGATGTTCAAAACTGGCTCTGGGTTATTGAATAAGGGCTCATTTATATACCGTGTCTGTTGTATTTTATAACTAATCAGTAAACATTTATTTGTCTTTTTGTCAAAAAGCCTGCTGGAGCCGGCAGTGAAGAAGCCCAGAAAGTAAAGCTCGCAGAGCAGCTTTGCCGTGCACCACACAGCGGATACAAGGCGGCGTCATGCACAAATTTCAAGAAAAAAAAAAACTTCACCCCTTATTTCACTTCCCCTGAGATCTTGGTGGAGGAGGCCACATCTGTTCTTCGAGCTTTGTTCAGAAACTTGCAAATTATATAAAGGAAATATAATACAAAATTCGACAATACAACTTATTTGTATATAACATTACAGATCAATGTGTTCACAGCGCTTTTTGTTTTGAGAATTCCAAAAAAAATGTTTGATGTTACTTTGATACGGTAAACTCGGACGACTGAAAACTGGTGAGTAACTTTAAATAAAATTCATTCATAATAGTAATTGTAAAAACATTGTACAGTAAATAATGTACATTTTTGTATTATTGTTATTATTACTTACAAATCCTCGATATTTGTTTCTTTTTTTTAGTAGTTTTGGTTTGTGTTTATTAGTGACGATGAACAGAGGGAGGCCTGTTCTGAATGTGACTTAAAATGTCTGGTGGTTACGGTTTTATTTCAAAATTTACAAATACAGTTTATTCCGGTTTTAAGAATACAAATACATTTGCTTTAATGAAAACTTTTTTTTTCTTATTAGATTAAACCTTTTTAAATAAAAAAAAGAAAATCAATTTTCCCTATTTATAAAAAAAATTAATAAAAATTTTGGTAGGCCTTCACAAGGAGACGTTCTATCCGTCTATATTATGTTGTTTATCACTTGTTGGAGACCTGAGAAATGTCTGTGGGAAGTTAATTCTGCACATAAAATAAACAACATGCGTTGGCAAGACAATAAGATCTCTTGTGGACAAACATGACTTCTACCTATTTGTGTATTTCTGCTATTATACTGTAGTTCTGCCCTTATGAAATGCCAACTTCATTAGTTTCATTTTTTCCCTTAATAATCATACATCTATTTTATTACTATATGTAATAATGCATAGGACCGAAATATGCAGCGTAAATATATTTATATATATATATATATATATATATATATATATATATCACTGAGGCGATGATCCTGGTGCCACCAGTAATGAACGACCCAGAACGAAATACGTTTTTGATGCATCTAATGTTAGGAAAAGTGGACAGAAACTACTCATTTTATCTACTGCTTCCATTTTTTTTTTATACAAACATCCTATTTTTTTTTATTATATTTCCATAATAAAGTATTAAATTTGGAGACGTTACATATATTTTTAGAGAGGACGATTTCACTGTACCGTTCTAAATCTATTTATAACTATACAGATGGTCTTTGGAGGTGGGGGGTCATACAGTACATATAATGATGCAAATACTGTTTTTTCCTCTTTAATCTAGAAAAGAAGAACAATTAGCAGGTGTTTCGGATGCAGGCCTCAGGAAAATGAGGCGATGAGAGATCTGCGCTGTGCCACCGCACCACCTCTCCATTGCTTACTCTGAGGAAACCGCTTCACCTTATGACCAAAACCACATTCTTCTGACTGGACACGGTAATGGCCTGCTTTGTAAGTTACACAAAGGAAAAGGAAACGTCTTATGATTAAGAAAAAGAAGCACAACTTCTGACAGAATGATGAACGGGACGACTGGGACATCTGTGAAGTGCGTACTCGTTGGCGACTGCGCTGTGGGCAAAACGGCGCTGCTGGTGCGCTTTACCTCTGAGACATTCCCTGACAGCTACAGGCCCACTGTCTATGAAAACACCGGTGTGGACGTCTTCATGGACGGCGTCCAGATTAGCTTGGGTTTGTGGGACACGGCGGGAAACGACACGTTCCGCCAGATCCGCCCCATGTCCTACCAGCAGGCCGACGTAGTCCTGCTGTGCTACTCGGTGGCCAACCCCTCCACACTGGCCAGCATCCAGCAGAAGTGGATAGCTGAGGTGCGTGAATATCTGCCTCGTGTGCCCGTCCTGGTCGTGGGCACTCAGACAGACCACCGGGAGATGGGGCCGTATCGTGACCGCTGCACCACGGCGTCCGAAGGCAAGAGGGTGGCTCATGAAATTCGAGCGAAAGGGTACCTAGAATGCTCGGCACTCATCAATCGTGGCATTCAGCAAGTGTTCGAGTGTGCTGTGAGAACGGCCGTCAACCAGGCGCGCAAGAGGACACGGCGGAGACTCTTTGATCTGAATCCATGCCACATCTCTTGAGGACCAAATGAACTCAACGTCTTTAACAAACCTCTAAGATTTTACACTCAATCCACCCGTCTTGTTGGTACTCCCTCGTATTTATTCCGTGTCATTTTACAAGAGTTGTTTGATCTCCTAAACATTTTAACTGCGCATCTCAGATCCGAGGTTCTCAAGTGGGCTCTGGGGTTCCCCAGGGGGTCGCAAGGCATAGATTTTGAAAATTGATTACAAGTGATGCAAATTACAAACCACAAATAAGTTTTATAGTTAATCACTTGTTTGGGTTTTTAATCCAAACCTGCAAATCTCAAAAACATTGAGATTTGTTGTTAAAAATGAAATAAAATTTCATCTAACAAAAGAAAAAAATATCGATATTTTTAATTCATTTAAATTCTTTTTGAAGTTGTTACTTTTCAAAAATGTTAGTCCTTAATGAGTAAATCTGTGGATTTTCATTATTTTATATATAAATGTCCTGTTTTAGCTCTCACTCTGAATCAAGACATTGCAGGTGATAGAACTCTATAAACTTTAGTTGAACTGAATGGGCCATAAAAAACCTCTTTAACTTCAGTCTGTAGCAAATCTCATTGTCTCTATGTGACACTCAGAACCACTGGAGACTCGTTTACCAGGGCTTTGATACGTAATAAGACGCAAGACAAATTTTTGAGTAAATTGACAATAAAGTATATCACATCATATCGTATATATATAACAAATGTATTCATTTTCACATTAGAAATCAGTTCATACTGTAGGAAGATTTAGGTCTAAAGTTAAATGTTCCGCCCTTCCTGAAAGTTTGTTTTGTTCTCTTGACCACCAAAGAAGATTGATGTGTTCCTTCTCTCATAGACAGTAGAATTTACAAAACATATTGTTTTACAGCAGAAATACAAAACATGTTATAAAAAGTACATACAGTAAAATAGCTTTTATATAAAAGAGCATAGAGGCTGTAAAAGGTTTTCAGACTTCTACCAGACGCTTGTGCAGACACTAGAATGTGTAGAGTTTCGAAATACTTTACGTTCGACAGTGAACGTCTTATGAGTGTACTGATGTACATATGCTGGATTAAACAGTTAATTATATCATGAGGCACGAGGGTTTGCATTTTTGGATTAATAGATGTTAAGCTATGTAATAATGGAAGCTTTTGTATATTTGCAAGGTTTTTTTTTTGTTAAATGTACTTTTCACACTTTTATCTGGGATCACCCAAGTAACAAGCAAAATATATGCCAGTAGTTTTATAGTAATATGATTCTTTTTCTTTCTTTTTTTTCACAGTCACAATACTAAAACAGAGTGATATGTTTTTTACTTTTAAAAAATGACATGTTTTGTCATTGTCGTTACCCTTTTTGTCAAATTTAAATAGTTTCTGCACTGCTGTTAACAGAACCGCAAACGCCATGTTAACGTACGGTATGTTAATGTTAATAAATCATGCAGTGAAGATCTTTGTGCTTACATACATGCAATTTATTGGAAATATCATGAACATAGTGATGACGATCAAGGTGCAACAAATAAACAGTGACTTAAAAACTATTTGCCTTTTTTTATTGGCAGATGTTGATGAATACAGTACCATATGCACATGCATATAGGTTTTATTAATATTACACACTACAAGTTCTCACAGTGATTGTGTCATTATAACCAGAAAAAAAATTTTTCTTTGGAAGTTGCTATTTCTTTTTACTGTTCAAACAGTCTATATAACACAATGAAACAAAAATAATAACTTAATTTGCGTATAGGACGTGTTAAAACACGCTTGACATGACATCTTGAGCCTGATATATATATATATATAATGCAGACACGTTGATGTGAGAGATAAGACTGTGTGTTATGGATCAGGAACTTTGCTAAATGTGTAAAAATGTGGTTTAACAAATTCTGCTAACAACTTATTCTGGAAATACTATTGTAAACAAGGTTTTTAAATAATTTTCTCTCCAAGGTGCGTCTCTGCACAGAATATAACTATTCTACATTCTGAGAGTGCAAACTGGAGCCTGTAATGTTGTGTCTATGTACATAAGTTGTACTCAAGATGCATTCAGAGGAAAGATATTGTGAAACAGCCAGTATGTGTGTGTGTGTGTGTGTGTGTGTGTGTGTGTGTGTGTGTGTACTTGAAATCTCTCATGAGTGAAGTGTAGGCACCTGCCCATTTAGGCTGTTTTTCATGTGTGTATTGATGCATGTGTGTGTTCACGTTTCACAAGAAAACACACAGACACACACAGACACACACAGACACACACAAATGTTTTTCTTAACTATAGCACCAAACATGTATTTATCATAACTGAGCGTAATCTTTGCATTTTACAAGGATAAAGTATGTATTGTACTACTGTACACATTTAAATGAGCTTTGAACATTGTCTAAACAAAAAATGAATAGCTATACACACACACACACACACACACACACACACACATATATATATTTATACAACTTTTTTGATGGATATTGACATCTCAGGCACTTTAATTACATATAAGCATTCTCTAAAGTGTTTCGAGTACACATTTCAAGAAAGAATTGTCTGCTGAAAACAACTTTGTGTGAGATTAATACATAAATGATGTGGTCTAAAGAGATGGTGGCTTAAAGTAGATGCTTTTAGAGAACTCTAGATGGTACAAACCCCAAAACCACTTCCCAGTAGGAGCTCTCAGCTCTCTCACAATCTTCTGAATCCTACACAGGCTTTACTGAATGGTCTCATCCTTTGTTCTTCATGCATGAGCACAGCAGGTAGAAATAAAAAAAAATTACATGAACATATTTACTACGGAACCTTTACGGAAATAAGTTACTTACTAAGTTTGAGATGTCGTTTATTTTTGGCCTTATTATCTATATTATCTTTTATCTTTTATCTATAATCTATTATCTTATATTATTATTATTATTATTATTATTATTATTATTATTATTATTATTATATAACTAATGCTTCCGTATGAAATATAACTGTGATATGAGTAGTGATGGATATTTAGTGGTAGAATCTTTACTATATACATATTTACTGTATATTTAGTGTTTTGCGTTTGTTTGTAATAGATGGCACTTGATTTACCTTTTACATTAATTAATATTTATAGCAATCTATAATATGAAACATAATTAAAACTATTATTTTATACTTATTATTTCTAATCATTTTCCTTGTATGCATTGTGCATTTATACTCCATCTTTCTTCTTTACACTCCCTGTAAGACCTGAGTTTTACGGCATTTTGGAGCCTTCAAAACGGTTGAGCCGATGATCACACTGTGTTTCTTTGCTCTGTGTGACATGTCAGACGTGACAGCGGTGTAGTGTATAGAAATATTATACGAAAGATTGAATAGTTTCTCTTCTGCTTTTGGTTTAATAAAGATTTTCTCACCCTCTATCCCCATAACATGAGATCAATCTCAATTTTGTTTTAGAACATTTATACATAGCAGCAACAGTGTGTGTGTGTGTGTGTGTGTGTGTGTGTGTGTGTGTGTGTGTGTGTGTGTGTGTGTGTGTGTGTGTGTGTGTGTGAGAGAGAGAGAAAGAGAGAGAGATAGCTGAAGGTTTATGACATGACTTGAACATTGCATAGGTCAGTTCACTCTCTGTCTAATGAACATCAGGGTTGCTGAAACACACAACCACAAGCCTCACTGTCTCTCTCTCTCTCTCTGTCTCTCTCACTCTCTCTCTCTCCAACAGGAAACACCTGCAGTGAGCTTTTACCACACAAGCGCTCTCTTACACACACACTACTAATCACAAACTCTATCACAAACAGTCAGAGTTGTAGTTCTGACAGTTGAGCATTCATGCCAGACATTATGCGTTTCTGCTCATTATCAGTTCTACTTCATGCATCCATACGAATGTAAAATCTGCAGGTATGTAATGTGATTGAAGCGTTGTCGTGGCATGACACCTGTCAACATGGAGCGAAAGCAAGAGACTAGACTTGCCAGAGCTGTTAAAGCCATGTTGCAGTGTGTCTGTGCAAAGAGACCAGTCACTACATGTGGCGTCTTACTTAAGGCTTCATTTCGCATCCCCCTAATTCTTTCCACAGTCTTTGAAGATGATAAGGCCAACCCACAATCTTTTTTTTTTTTTTTTAAATGTTCATGCGTCATGTGTCAGAAATCATGTTAGTGTGTCTTTAAATATTACACAGAAGACTGAAGAATTCTTTGATTTCACAGAGGCCCTCCAGTTTTCCATCTCCCCACGACCGATTCTTTTTGCATGCACTGTATGCGTGCAACACCTTAACATGGTTGTGATTACTCCTACAATGCATATATAGCCTGAACCTGAATTACAATTACTCCAAAGGCCTGTGATGCTCTTCCTCATCGCATTGCAGTATATATTGGAACCACTTTTGGCTGCCATTACAGCTGCAAGTCTTGTGAGCTACAGTATGTCTCCATCAGGGCTTCATATCTGGTTTTCACATCCTGACTTTTTAAACTAGTCAGGCCTTTATTTGGCACATATACATTACTTTACAATGAAATTCTTTCTTCGAATATTCCAGCGTAGCCAAGATACACCCATGATACAGCACGCCTGGAACTGATAGGGTTAAGGGTCTTGCTCAAGAACCCAACACTGGCAACCTGGGGAAACTGCAACTTGAACCCCCGACCTTACGATCAGGAACCCTCTGAGCTACCACTGCTCCAGTTTTCACCAGTTCTCAGGTAAAAAAAAACAGGTTTTTGTTTTTGAACAAATGTAACTCTGGCAATATTTGAGTCATTGTCCTGTTGAAAGATGTTTATGATTCTACTTATGACTAGCTGTACCCCCTCTTTTATGTGTGTGTTTGGTGTGTTTGGCTGTGATGTCTAAATCACATGCTGGTTCATTCATGCATGTTTTATAACGCTTATATAACGGCCTGGAACATGTTGAGGGGTACACCTTGGACCGAGTGTCAATCCATCACAGGGCACGTGCACCGCCACTAATTGGGAACGGCAATTAGCTTAATCTAAATGTGGGAGGAAACTGGAGTACCATTTACATTTTGGGCATTTGGGAGACGCTCTTATCCAGAGCGATTTACATTTTTATCTCATTATACATCAGGGCCCGTATTCACAAAGCTTCTTAAGCCTAAAAGTTGCTTCTATTGACAAAATTTTAAGACAATTCTTAGAATTATCACATTTTCTTAGAATTTCCCATTAAATTTAGGACTAAATCTTAGTAAGGATAAAAATGATTCACAAAACATCTTAGCCCTAAAAACAGCTCCTAAGGTAACAATTGTTAAGAGTAGAGAGGAGAACTTTTTAAAAGAGATTTAAGGGATTTCTATAGCAGAGGACAAAATGGTGGAAAGATTAAATATTCTCCAAACACTGAACGTGAAGCTAAAAGTAAACGCTGCTCTTCTGTCCAATTTGGTTTTCTTGTTGTTTTACTTCCTTCCATCTCTCTTGGATTGTTGGCTACATACCATCCAAAAGTGCAATTTAAATAAACTGTCCTGAAATCATGTAAACTGGTAAACGCTGAGTTATTTTGCTCCCATCAATCTAAAATGTACAAGTAATACAATCAGTATGAAAAATAAAATTAAGAACATAAATATAGTAACAACTGTGTGGAAATTGGTTACTTCAAAAGTAGACACTTTTTCAACATTTGGCTGTTTTAATTATCTTTAAGATGTTTATATATTTTATATGTTTATAACATATATAATTCCTTTATATACAAAAATGATGATTTCACTGTTCTATTATCATGTATTCTATTTTCACAAGAAGCGCATTTCAAGACCTTTATGGAGGTCAGAGGTTATTTTTTTTATTATCAACCAATCACAGTCCTTGAATTGCTGCATCATCCCTAGCAACGGGGTCGACCACACCCCCTCACTAAGATAAAGGTTTTTGTACTTTCCTTACTCAGAGTTGCTCTGAGAAGTTTCCTAAATCACTCTTAGTCTAAGACTCCCAGCTAGGACTTTTTAAACTAAGACATGAGCTCTCTGAGAGGATTCTAAGAAGCTTTGTGAATACAGGCCCTGAGGTTTACTTAAGGGTTAAGAGCCTTGCTCAACAAGGACAACTTGGTGGTCGTGGGATTTGAACTTGGGACCTTCCGAACCATAGTCCAGTGTCGTAACCACTGAGCTATCCCTGACCCAGAGGACAAGAAGGAAACCCACCAAGCACATGGAGAACATGCCAACTCCACACACACAGGGAATCGAACCCTCGACCCTTTAAGTGCAACACTAACCACTATGCCACCGTGCCACCTAAATCACCAGAATTAGGGGTGATTTTGCTGTTCTACCTTCCGTGTTCCCAAACTTCCCTTAAAGACAAGCTAACCAGACCAGACCTGGTTGCTTACTGAATTGTCTTGTCTAGTTGACAACTGATTTTTTTTTAAACTTGCAGCTGACTGGTGTGTTTAGGCAGGTGATGTTCTCATCATGACTCATGACGGGTTTTCTCCGAATGTATTACTTTCTGTTAAGTTAAATGTGTGCTCATAAGATGAGAGAGAGGCTTTTTTGATATATTTTCTCAGCCTACACCATGCTTTCATTTCATATCCAGGCTGTGGTTGTCCTCTGAACAGCTTTACTCCTCTGAGCTGTGGCTGTCTCAAGCTTTTTTTAGAGATACCCCTGGCTTCTTGTTTGGCTCTCTGATTAAAGCTCATCTTACTGGAACTGACTGTATATACAGTAGATGGCTTTTTTGATGAGTTGGTTGTGTGATGTTCTTTATATTTTTTTCAATAATGGATTTAATATGTATGTGAAATGTTTGATAAAGATTAGCTTTTTAATCGCCAGACCCTGATTAATACTTTTCATGAACTTTATTGTGTGTTATGGGTTTGACGGAAAAATACCTTGAAGTGTTAAAGAAAGTTGCTTGATTACAGTATCTGTGCAGACACAGGCTATATGAAGTATCCCTGTATAAGGAATGAGGAGGAGGGTGGCATGGTGTTTAGTTTTCGATTCCCGTCTCTGTGTGCATGGGGTTTGCATGTTCTCCCCGTGCTTGGTGGGTTTCTCAGGTACCCTGGTTTTCTCCCACAGTCCAAAGACCTGCAGATTAGGCTCATTGCTGTTCCCAAATTACCAGTAGTGTGTAAATAAATCTGCGAGAGTGTGTGTGCCCTGTGATGGATTAGGACCGGAAAATTTCACAGTCTGGGAGAACTGTATCATGATTTCTGATTTCTGATGCCAGCTGTTTACACCAGAACTAATTTAGTGGTTTCATCGCATCGGGGTAAATACTTACGGAGTGTTAGCAGTGAGGGTGCACATACAACTTAACTGCTGAGTTTGAATGAAATGTTTTATTCAATTTTATTTGATTTTAGATTAAACATCAGTTAGAAACGCTGGTGGCTTAGTGGTTAGCACTGTCGCCTAGCAACTCCAGGTTCCGCCTCGGGGTCTGAGTCCATGGTGTGTGCAGGATCTCCCTGTGCTTTGGTGGGTTTCCTCCAGGTGACAGTCCAAAGACATGCAGATTAGGGTAATTGGTGTTCCCAAATTGCCCATAATGTGTGAGTGTGTGTATGTGTGAGTGTGTGCCCTGAGATGTATTGGCAACTTGTCTGGGGTGTGCTCCGCCTTGTGCCATAAGTCCCATGGTATAGGCTTCAGGCCCCCCGCCACACTGTGTACAGGAATAAGCGATATAGACGATGAGTGAGTGAGTGACAGATGCAGAGTGTAAGAATATGAAAAATCTGTAATTCAGCTGTAAAAAAAAAAAAATTAGATATATATATATATATATATATATATATATATATACAGTATATACTGTACATCGTAAATATATGCAGCACAATAATCACAATAGTTGCCTTATTAAGCTTATACAGTGGCTGATTTGTAACCTTATTTGTTAGAAAAAATCAGTGTGACTAAGAATTTTCATCTACATTCTCACGGCATTCTCATCTATAAATAGTACATTGATTTTTTGAACATATAGTAATTATAGACTAATAGAAACAACTGCAAAACCTGTAAATAATTGACTTCTTAAGAGAAATAATAAAAACAGCTTACAACCTCTTCTTATGACTATAACTGAACATCTGTTGGAGCATTCTGGGAAATGGAGTTCGCGAAAGCTTCTCGTCTAAGGGGAAGGCAGGGGTGGCTGTGAGTGAGCGAGAAATTGTGAGTGAATGAGGTAGAAGAGCATGATGCTTTGAATCGAACCACTTCCTGTCTCACTTGTCTGTTCTCTCATCTCCGAGCGTGCCATACTGTGCGTGTGTGTGTGTTTGACTAAGGTGTAGGCAGTTGAGGGGGTTGTGAAATACGAGTGGGTTGAAGTTTAAGCAATTTTATCAAAGAGACCTCAAAATAACTGACACAAACTAAGCAGTTCAGCGATTCAGGCACATCAGGAATAAATAAAACTGAACGTTTCTGTAGCTGAATTTGATGAGTAAAGATAAGAGTTACTGCTTGCATTTGTATCGTCGTCTGTCTGTCCTATAACTTTCAGTTATATTTGTAATGACTTGGCATTTAAAAAAAAACAGAAGAAGCAAGTAAATGATTGGCTGAGACTTTTCAGGATATATGAACTACAATCAGTGATGGGATTTGGTGCTGGGACTTAGGACGTCATTTTTATTTTTATTTTTTTTAAACTAACTTTAGGACATTTCTTAACAGTATTGTCTATTCCAAGAAATAAAAATAGATTTTGATGTCATTTAATCTTCGAAAAATAGGAGCGTCTCAGCATGAAAATGTAATTCTGTGGTGACAGTCAGTACACACGGTGACAACAGAGCTGTGTATCTGTGTTTCTGTCTCTCATGCAAACGGAGTTTACTATTTCTAGGATATCAATTAAAAAACATCTCACCATAATTAAGAGCAAGTAGACTTTTGTTTTATCATCATTATGTGACCCTGAAAGTCAGTTGTAATGATGATCTAAAGTCATTTCAACGTCAGCGAAACAATTACATCACTCGTATCACAGTTGAGGTTAAAATCATCAGAATAACAGCCGAGAAAGTCAGTTATTATGAATGATTAGAGCAATACTGGTATAAATAATGAGCTCTATATTACACTTTAAGGCTTGTTTTTTGGTTGTTCCTGTGTCTAGAGTGTGTGCTTGTGTTCATGGTTTCCGTAGTTCATGGTTAGAATCTTGTTTTATGTTTATTTGTGTTTTACTCCTAAACAAACCACATGCACTCGCATCTGAGTCTATAATCCCTGACAGTTCTTAATCCCGAAAACATACACATATTCATATATATGTCCAAAAATATGGACAAATATATTGGACTCAAAAAAATTGTGTTTCTTTCACTTCACTATATACTGTACAGTATATACATATACAGTATACAGAGTCAGTCCAAAAAAATTATACACACTTCCAGGAAAAATGGACTGGTTACAATATATATATATTGTAACCAGTCCATTAGACCAGATAGATAGATACACATACTGTACACACACACACACACACACACACACACACATATATATATATATATATATATATATATATTGTGTGTGTGTGTGTACAGTATGTGTATCTATCTATCTATCTATCTATCTATCTATATTATTATTATTTTTTTTTGTAGTACATAATCATGATTTTACTTGCTTCCTTAGTTACTTAATGAACATGTTTGTGTGCCTGTGTGTGTGCCTGTGTGTGATATGTGATACCCCAGGTCTTGTTCCACAGACACAAGGAGATCGACATTCAGGCCTTGGGTTCTGTATACTATGTGCTGTAAAGCCAGGTTTAACCTGGGCAGTGTTCAGGCAGTGCTATTCTAAACCTGTCTCAACCTTTTAGAGGCCTTTTTTGCATTAAAAAAAAAAAAAAAACATTTGTCAGCACAAAGTGTAGCCACTACTGTGCCACCAAATAAACAACATCTACGTGTTCAGACTTCAAAAAGAAGATGAAGGTCCGTGTTCTTGGACTTATTATGACTATGCAGCTACATGGTAAGGCTTGATTAGCATTTTTATTTAACATATGCATGTAAGTGACTGATGGATTTTATAGTAAGTAATGTCATTGCCTAAATGATATAATGAAATTCATTTAAAAGCTTACACTTTCACAACCTATTATTATTATTATTATTATTATTATTATTATTATTATTATTTTATATATATATTTACAATTTTAACTATTAATCTATATACATACAGTATGTATAAATTTACAATGTATATACCTTACAAAGAAAAATTATGGCTTAGACATTCTGATGCAGAATATATATTTAATTCTCAGCCAGACTTTAAGTTTCTCTCCTTAAAGATCCTTTTTCTCCCTTGTATATATTTTTTAAACATTTGTCTAAATACTTAAATTATTATAATGTTATTAATGTCTTTATATCACAGTAACTCATTTTAACAATAACAATTAATTTCATAAATAAAAGCTGGTCTGGCAGAAAGGCAAATCACATATTTATATTAATGTCATAGCAAAACTGGCCCTGCTGTTTGAATAGGAGCCTGACCACTTATCTACAACTCAGGTCCATAAATTTTGGAACAAAGATAAGTTATTTAGCCATTTGGTCTCTGTATTTTAAAACTGAATTAGAATTTTGAAATGAAATGAAATGAAAGATTTAAGATGTGAGTCTAGAAGTCTAGGCTCCCAGCTCGAATTCAAGGGGTTTGACAAAAGCATAGCATTAACCATTCATAAATTACAGGCAATTTCATACAGATACCCCCATTTTGGGAAGCTCATAAATAATGGAATAAATTTACATAATCACAAACATAAGAATTGCCTTGGATGAAAATTTGAAGTCTGGAACCCCTGGACCTACAGTAACTCAAAGCCAATTACAGTAATCAAAACACATTGCCAGGTCTTCACTGCAGCTGCTTCTTGTTTGAGAGGCTTTCTGCCTTCAGTCTTGTTTTTAATAAGTGAAAAACCTGCTATGTTGGGTGTCAGTAGATGGAGAGAACAAAATATTCCATTTTCTTGGGTAACTTTCACTGTATGTTTTATCCCACTGCCCGAATGAAGTGGCTTAGAGCCCCATCTCTTTATGCTGTATTTTCATAATGAAATTGAACCCCACCTGTCCTACCTCTCTCTTTCTGTCTCTCTTTTATTGCAGTGGTGCTATCTGCTCAAGGCCACTACGCGCAGAAACTTCTAAACACTCTGATGGAGAACTATTCTAAGGCTCTGAGGCCTGTGGAGGACACTGACAAAGCTCTCAATGTCACATTGCAGATTACACTGTCGCAGATTAAAGATATGGTGAGGTCACAGCCAATCCCCCCAATCCCCCCCCCCCCCCCAAACATGTGCACACATCATAAACAGCAACTGCACTGAGCTGGCCTGGTGAGATGGTGAGAAACCTCTCAGCTGTAACCATTCTCTCTGATATTGAGGTCAACACAAAAGACCTACCACCTACGACTTCCTTCTGGTCGTCTTGTGGTTGCTGTGCAGTATTTTGTGTATTCTCTATGCCCGTCTGTCTGCAGTTATGAAACCACAGAGGTCATGATTCTGTCACAAATATGAACAGACTTTCTCAGAGGAACATGAGAGCTTCTATTCACAACCCTACAACAGAATATTCTTATCAATACAGGTTGCAAGTAAAACTCTAGCATAGTTATTCACTTATTTTTTTTGATTATGTGCTTATGTGGTATTTATACACATGGCCCATGTATAGACATCAAGAGCTTCAGGTACTGTAAGTCTACAGCAGACATGAAGAATGGGGAAATGAATGCGATCTCAGTTACTTCGACTGTGGCATGGCAGTTTGAAAATTTCGGAAACTGCAGATCTCCTGAAAGATGATTTTCATTCACAACATTGCAGACGTTACACGGAATTTGTGAAAGAAAGAAGAGAAAAAAATCAGTGAGCCGCACTTCTGCAGGAGGAAGCGCACAAACCATCAAAACTGAACAGTTTAGCACATCGCCTGACCTTTTAATCTTCAACTTTCTATTTTAGCTGAGCTTCATCATTCTCACCTCAGAGCTTCAGCTTTTCAGTTATGGGTTTTGTTTATGGCCTGTGCAGGGTTTCACATGTGCTCCCCATGTCTTCCTGGTTTTATTATGGGTTCTCTGGTTTGTTCTACTTCTCACGGTCAATGCCTGCAATGGATCGGCATGTCCAACAGGGTGTATAATAAGCTAATGCCTAATGTTAATGTTCCTGATCCACTGACAATTTGCCCAGAATAAAGAGAATAACTGGTGAAGATAAATGACGTAATACATAATGTTATAAATAATTTAGATTCACCAGTGCTCAGTAGTGATTTTACCTTTTTCACCTGCAATGAATTGAAATGATTTTGCACTGCACATTCGTCTAGAGTCTATAGAGAAAACTCATCATCATCTGAGACCACTTGACCTGACCTACTTTAGTACACGCCCACTCAGCATGTGCATGTTTAAATGAATGGGTTTTGGCATTATCTGATGAGGTCATAAAGGTAGCTTGTGGTTTGTGGTGTTACTTAGTAAAACACGCTGCTTAATTAGTTTTAATTAGTATTATTCATAGGGTGTCATTCTGCTATGTGACCAGAATCAGTGTCACTTTGAAGTCCTCTGTTTTTTTAGAAGGTTAATTCTGCCTTTTGTGGTACCTCTTAAAGCTCAGAGAATTTTAGGCATTATTATTATTATTATTATTATTATTATTTTATATATAAACGTATACAGTATAGGGCTCTGGGCTGTGCACTATAGAGTGACACAACCTTTTTTCAGCAAAAATAGACAATATGATGAACTGAATTTTCATTTATTTTAACCAACTACCCAAACATGACTAAGATAAAAAATAATAATAATAATAAAAAGTATCAAATAAGCAAAGAAATAGCACAGATATACATTTTTTGGCTACTTTTTTGGTTGTTTCTATGAACAAACAACAACAACAACAACAACAATAATAATAATAATAATAATAATAATAATAATAAAATGATCTACATTTTTGCAATGTCATTCCAATATTCCAGTAGTGGAAACATTTACATGTTATAAAAGTAATGATAACTTTTGTTCTACCTGACATCTGAAAACCCAAATGCCCAGCATCAATTCTAATGGCTCTTTAAGCACTTTTGAAAAAATCATCATTGACCTGTTCTGTTGCCAGCCTGTATCTGTACCCTTAAATGTTTTAAGGGTGAAGATATCTTTGGATTGCAAACAGGATTAAATATACAAATAAAAATAATCTTGCGAATGACTGAATGTAAAAAGGTCTTATTAGCAACAACTTTGCCGTGCCATATGACTGTGGTAGTTTGATCTGGAGCTCTGGGGTGAGAATGATGAGGTACAACAAAAATAGACAGATTAAAAAATCAGGTGATGTGTTAAAATGTTCAGATTTGATGCTTTGTTCAATCTGTGCTTGATCTGATCTCGTCATTTAAATCACATTAAGTGTTTTTTCAGCCACATCAAACTCAATCGAATATCAAACTTTTGATCTACCCAAAACTTTCCACCAACTGAGTCTGGTTTCTTACAAAACCTGATTAGGGCGATGCTTCCTGTGTTCCCCAAACAAATTCACCAAAAGATTGTAGCAAGTGTCTCGTCGATGATTTGTCTGAAAGACAGACCAATGATATTGTCAAACACCCATGCTGTCTGTTCCAGAACGATGAACGAATTGGCAAATCCTAGGAGAACGATGTTCCAGGCATCTATCTGGTGTGAGTGAGATGCAGGGGTGTTGCAATCTTGGTATCCATATTTGTAGTCTGTGTTGTGTTCTGGAGAAGGAAACTGACAATGATTTCACTGTGTAACTAAATACTATAACATTTTTGCTAAAATGTTTGCCACATGTTGGCCCTGGCTCTTAGCAAATTATTAATATGAAATAATCACTCACTCACTCACTCACTCACTCATCATCTATACCGCCTTATCCTGTATTAAGGATCACGAGGGGCCTGGAGCCTATCCTAGGAGACTTAGGGCACAAGGCGGGGTATACCCTGGACAGGGAGCCAATCCATCACAGGGCACACACACACACACACGCACACTATGGGCAATTTGACCGTGGGAGGAAACCCACCACGCACGGGGGACCATGAAGACAAAGACAGGAATCGAACCCGCAGCTTAGAGGTGCAAGGCGACAGTGCTGACCACTACACCACCCTGCCGCCTTAATAAGAAATCATATTTGAAATATACAGTATAATTTTCCACTTAATACATTTTAATTAATTATAAATAAAAGTACATTATTATATTATATATTACATTACATTAAGTACATTATTATATTATTATTATTGATCAGGTGCTGACCACATACTTATGGGTCTTGATCAAAGATTAAGAACTTTGGACTATTGTGCAACTTTAAGCAGTACCTCTTTACTACTGGACTTCTTTATGATATATTGTCTGTCATGTTATATTGTTATTGTTATTATATCACGAGTCCGAAACTGCCAACATTTGATAATTCCAGGTGATTAATTCTGTGCTAATAGCAAATTTCTGTCTTTGTTGACAGGACGAGAGAAATCAGGTGCTGACCACATACTTATGGGTGCGCCAGATCTGGCATGATGCGTACTTACGCTGGGATAAAGATGAGTATGACGGGCTGGAGGTCATCCGCATCCCTAGCGACCTGGTCTGGAGACCTGACATTGTCCTTTACAACAAGTAACAGTTTACATTAATAATATAAGTTTATAAGTAGCTACTATTAATCAACACCAATTAGCCTAATCTGCATGTCTTTGTAGTGTGGGAGGAAACTGGAGCACACAGAGGAAACCCACCACGCACGGGGGGGAACATGCAAACTCCACACACAGACCGAGACAGATGAGACTAACACAAATAAGTGAACAGTTAAATTCCTCCAAAAGAAAAGATGAAAAGTCCTTGCTTATGTTTATTTATATATTATTGACATAAAAAATGAGTAAAATATTATCTACTGTTTCAGCCTGTAGCCTTTAAAACTCAGAGCATTTTAGCCAATATTTGTTTTGCCGCTTTTTAATAAACATATATAGAGCTCGGGAATGTGCAGTATAAGGTGACATATAATTTTTTTTCAGCACAAAACAGGAAATATGATGAACTGAATGTTCATTTTAACCAACTTCCCAAACACGACTGAGCAAATTATTAGGAACTGGGTCCTATAGGCAAAGACGTAGCACAGATACACATGTGTATGTTTTTTTTTCTGTGACCAAATAATAATAATAAAATAATAATAATAATAATAATAATATGCTGATTTTGAGAGTTTCGAATTTTTGCAATGCCATTCCCATATTCCGGTAATGGTAAAATTGACTTTTTTATAAAAGTAATAATAACTTTTTGACATATCAAAATACCCAAGGACACAGTTTAAAATCTGAGGGCTTCCCATTAACAAACACCAGCAAGTCTTCTATATACTGTAAGCACATATATTTATTTTTTATTGTCATTGAGTAATGTTGTGTTGCCGGCACATATCTGTACCACTTGCGTTTTAAGTATCCTCACCATTCATTTTGTGTCAGAATAACTTCTGTCTTTCAGCTTTTGTGCTGATTGTATATATTTCGTGCTTCTAGCTGGCTGCCATTTTTATTTAGCATCGCTAAATGCCTTTGAGGTTTGCTGGAAAAGTGGTTTGCAATTTACACGTGATCAACATACAGTACTGTACGCATCAGTGTATGAAGAACAAAAATCAGCCAAACTAAATCTGGCAGATAATTTTTTGTTAAATTTGACTTACACAAACAAGTACACACAACTTTACTAAAAAACTGACAAATCAGGCCCATAGTTAAAAAAAAATGCTACACTACTGGAAGGCCTATTTTCTTAGATTCAGTGTTAAAAAAAAAAAGGTTTCATTTTAATCAAGAGTTTCATGATCTAAATTTATGATTAGGGAATTACCCACATCACCAAACCTTCTTATCAGATTTCCTCATCATACAATTTGCAGTCACACTATAATCACATAATGCTTTGTGACAATGACAGCTGTTAAAAGCGCTATGCAAATAAAATTGAAATCAATTTTAATAATAAGCATTCTTTTAAGCTTTAATATTAAATGAAAAACAAATAACTGAGAAACATATACATGCAAAATCTTGGGCTTGCATGTATATGCTTTCATTTTCTTTTTTAGCGCTGATGAAGAAGACTCATCAGGCCCTCCTGACACTAACGTAGTGCTGCGGTACACGGGGGAGATCACATGGGATGCTCCTGCAATCACAAAGAGCAGTTGTGTAGTGGATGTCTCCTACTTCCCTTTCGACAGCCAGCAATGCAACCTTACTTTTGGTTCCTGGACCTACAACGGCAATCAGGTGATGCACACACATTACAAACACAGAGTGTTATTTTAAAATGTGAAACTAATAATAAAAAATAATGCACTAGAGAATTCACTAAAACAGAACCTTTCGGGCCTGCCAGATAAGAAGAGTGAACATGGTAATGTTAAGTATGTCTGTTTGTACACACAGTATCTGAATTTCTAATTATGAGCATATATTATGACTAGAATAATCCTATGTGGGGACTTCAGGTTTGTACTTACAGTATAAACTGCTGCTGCAATCCTTAAGATTGTTCTATGCTCATCCCAGGACTCTTATTTACAATATGCTCATACAGAAAGTGATGAATCTTCGGATACATGGCAAATGGTCACATTTCTATATAAACATCCAGAATCTGCATATTTTGTATCAATTATATCATTCTTCTTCTGCACCATATCACTCTAGGTGGACATCAACATGGGTGGTATGGAGAGCGGTGACCTCTCAGACTTTGTGGAGAATGTGGAATGGGAATGTCATGGCATGCCAGCTGTCAGGAACGTAATCATGTACGGCTGCTGCTCAGACCCGTACCCGGACATCACCTATACGGTGCTGCTGAAACGCCGCTCGTCATTCTATATCTACAATCTGCTCCTCCCGTGCTTTCTAATCTCCTTCCTGGCTCCACTCGGCTTTTACCTCCCAGCTGACTCTGGAGAGAAGGTCTCACTGGGAGTCACGGTGCTTCTAGCCCTCACTGTCTTCCAGATGATGGTGGCTGAAAGCATGCCACCGTCTGAGAGTGTGCCACTCATTGGTGAGTCTGGGGTGGAGTGGTTGATGCAATATTTCTAAATTAACATTATATACATCTATAGGAGTTTTTTCTTTCAAACTGGGTAAAATATTAATTTGGTACATTATATTAATTTGCTTACACTGGTCTTTTCAACAGGGAAGAGAGGAAGGACTTCATATTATACTTTTTAATCCTTTTGCGATAGCATACCCTGAGGCACACCTGCATTAACAGTGGTTAACTGCCAAGCGCAAAAAGTATAATAAATGAAAGAAAATAAAATACTTAGTGTTTCATGTTTTAAGATGAAGGTTTTTTTTTTCTAATACTATACTGTATTTTATTGTACTGTATGTCTGTTTCTACAGATACTATATTATTATTATACTACACTTAAGTATTATGGTATACTTACAGTATGCAAATTTCACACGAGAAGGAGTGCTGTTGTGCTGGATATCAGCATGGCTGTGATGAGGTGGTAGGCTGAAGGCATCACTGATATTCAGCACAACAGCATGACCTCAAGTGTTATATTGCTTTTATAAAACAGTTCCATAAACACCATTTATTAATCATTATAAAGATTTGTTTGTTTATTTAACCAGTTTTTTTTGCTCCGCCAACACATATCCTTGTAAAATTAACTAACTAACTGCGACTGTTGGAGCTGAGGACAGATATTTAATGAGCGAGAGTTAAGAGGGGGAAAAGTAGTTTTAAATTCTTTGGCTAGATAGTACTAGTAAAGGTAAGAAGAATAAATCGTTTTAGAATATCAGCTGCATTAACTTATGGGTTCAGGGTTTAGATAATATAGTGTTAAATTGAAAGCTAGTGTCCTACGGTGTACAATCACTTGTTCCACATGCCAAGTAGTGCCCTTGATTAGGGGTTAGAGAGCGATTTGGGCTCAACCTTGTGTTAGAAGCTGGTTAGCTTTGTAGCCGTCAAACTTTTATAAGATGACATAATGTTAACAGATGTGTTTTCTGCTGAAAGTGCTGCTGGTTGTAAATATGGGTTTTGGTAGGCGCCTGCTCTCTCCTCAGTACTAAGGACTGTACCACCCTATTCTCACCCATGCTAGCGACCAACAGCTAGTATAATTATTATTAGAACACCTGCGACATGGTGTTATACATACAATTAAATGTCCCAATGCTATTACTGGTCTATTGGTCTATTATCACTGCTCTTGAAATGCCTGTTGTCCTATTAGATTACTCGGTTAGAAAAAACTGTTGTATAAACAATACTCTACTCTACTCTACAATACAATACGATACTTTACTGACTTCTACGTTACTGTAATATAATATGCTATAAGCAATACAGAACTCATCTTAGTCACATATTTAGCCACACTCAGACAAGCTTTACAGATTGATAATGCTTATTTAATGCTTGTTACAGAATAAAATCTTAAATTTTATAAATGGATGGATAAACACCATTCTTCTCATATACTGTATATTGCAGCAACTGTATGTTGGCTTTACATCATTATTCTCATTAAACATGCCAGTGAGTTTGCCTTTAGTGTTTATTAGTATTATTAACACTCTTAAGAAGCATTTTGGTTTGATATTTCTGTTATCCACATCCAGAGCAGTAATACATCTTTTTACTATTTATTTCCCCATAGATCCAAAGGCAGATGTCACTTTAGTCACTAATCCTATTGAGCATAAGTTTTTTTGTGAATGAAGTCCCAAAAATATTTTTTCTTGCTTAATTTAACATCAAAGTCAACTGGGCCTGCTTAGCATGCTTGTACGCCACAGGGCGTGGTGGATGATTAATCACTTAACTGTATATTACGGTACATTTTCTTGAAATGTCTGTTTTTGCTGTTTCTCTACTAATTCATTCAGTTTTGTACATTGTCCCTATCTATAGATGGAACATGTTAGATTTTAGGCAAATTTATTTTAGGCTGAAATACATTGCCTTGAATTGTAAAATGTTGAATGATGGATATTTCTATAACTGGTATAAAACATAAGAACACAAAGTATCTGGAGACTGTATCTTCTAATTATGTTAATGTGACTGATGCACTGATCTGCTGCATGTTCTTATGTCACAGGTAAATATTACATAGCAACAATGACAATGATAACAGCCTCCACCTCATTGACGATCTTCATCATGAACATTCACTTTTGTGGTGCAGAAGCCAAACCAGTACCCCAATGGGCCAAAGTCCTAATTATTGACTACATGGCGAAGATTTTCTTTGTGTACGAGGTAGGGGAGAACTGCACTACTCCTCAAAGTGAATGCGGTCCAACATTTGCAGAAGACCCACTGGCTAGTTTGGAAAATTATGACTATTTCTCCAGCAGCCTTTACAGCAGTCAAATATATGATGTGTCTATTAACCGGTATAACAGGTATAGTAACTGTGGCAGAGATTGCCATAACGCCAGAGGTCACCAGTCAAACGGCTACCATTTCAATGCCCTGAACATGGCACACATGCCTCAACAGTTCTCATCAAGACAGAAAACACACCAGCCTAACAACATACACCACATTGGGCGAGATGGCAATGCAGTTAACCCGAAGGAGGAAAAACTAAGACAAAGTGATCTCTCTATCTCTGAAAAACTGAATGGGTACACTTATGAACATGGCACCAGCTATCAGCACAATAATGAGTACACCAAACCATATACAGTGGACGACTACGGTAAAAAGACTAGCACGGA
>JAAGKR010000806.1:0-23371 GCA_011419295.1 Clarias macrocephalus
TATGCAGTAACTACAGAATAGATAATGCTATGATCTATGATGTGAAAAAGGGGACACTTATAATTAAACTACTACGACAACTACTACTACTACTACTACTAATATATTATGTTATGATCCACTTTGCTTTACTTTTTAGTTGTGTTTAAGCAGGATTTAAGACTTAACCAGCTAAAGATAGGTCAGTCACGAAACAAAGCAGCTTTGTTCAGGTTGCCCACGTTTCTGTTCAGGAAGAACACATGAGCATCAGCAAATACTGAATGCATGTGACTTTTATCTGCTGTTTAGATTGAATGACTGCCTGTGACCTTACATGGACAGACGCTCACAGAAATATACACTTAAATAATATATGTTAGGGCTTTACGTTCATGGTGTTATATGATTATGTGGCAATAAAAAAGCGTGTGCATGCACGCACGCACGCACACACACACAAACACACACACACACACACACACACACACACACACACACACACACACACACACACACACACACACACACACACACACACACACCTTCCTTGACATTCTGTCTTAGCACTTTGGTCCTATCTGAAAAAAGAAGCCTGATTATGGAATCAGGAATGAACTTATTAAGAGAAATTAGATTTAATAGACAGACTATCAGAGAGATGCAGTGACAAGGAGAGAGACAAAGAGAAGAAAGAGTAGAGAAGGTTTATGTGGTTACTGAAGCCGGAGAGGTAAAGACAGAGATGGTGTTCTCCCTTCACTCTCAAAGATACAAGAATATTCAGGACAAAATCTTATTCCAAGATAGCATTGTTGCATTGGCTTAAACATACTTTTTTCTTCTTCTTCCAAAATACACTTCAAACATTGACGTGATTTACACATTACACTATCTGTACACTTATAAGGGTTTCTCAGAGAAACGCCTCTAGAGGAAGCCTCTGTAAAGCATAACAAGTGATATTAAGTCAAACTACAGTAGGACTTTTGATTATGTAGAATAACAGAACACAGTTATGAAAGTACAGTTTATTTATCTATATAATCCTACACTGCTACACTAATACACTTATCCCAGTGTGCTTGAAGTCTTCTGTAAATGTAAATCATGAGAAGTTCCATCACAAGTGTTTTAATTAAACACCCCCTTTAAAAATCTACAACATTTCAAAGGAATGCCTAAACCTTTTTTTCCTGTAAGTGTTTAACTGTAGTGCTTTCTGTACAGTTAAGTCTGATGGTTTCAGTAAATATCTTTATGTCTACAAGTATGTATTTACTTAAAGGTAGGCAAGGTATAAAAAGTTCAATGCATTTAAATCATATTACTTTTGAATTCTTACTGCTTGTATGACAGTCTATATAATCTGATAGTACTAATTTATGTGTAAATAGTTTTTCAATGCTGCCATGCAATGAAATATTTAAGATTTATTAATAGAGTCTTTTGTGTCAAAAAAGGGAAATATACCTTTTCACTACAGGAACCGTCTTCAGCACCTGATTTTCTTTACACCTCAATCATGATATAATGGAACGTCTACTGACACCTAGCTAGAGTGCATCATCACTGATGTATGCTGAGTTCATTGGGTGTTTGGGGTCTGTCATCATCATACACTCTCACTCAGGTGACCCAGCTGAGGCTGATCAGACCTCAGCTTGTACTCTAGCAGCACTAACCCACGGATCTCCTCTCTTAATCCATATCCACCTCGAGGCTGTCTCTGCAAAGATGACAACCGGATGACTCTTCTCCTTCTCTCACCTGTGATGCCAAGTGCTGTGTAGGCTCCCCAAAGGGACCAGCCTGCAAAGCTCCTGCACCCAACCACCACAGGTGCTTACCTAGCTTTCCACCCTTCTTTGTGGCATTCCTCGGCAAGGCCATGATATTTGTCCTTCATCAGTTCAAAGGCTTCCTCCATTCTGTCCTCCCATGGCACAGTGAGCTCCAGGATAACAATGTTTTTGTTGCCTCTGACAGTTGCTCTAACGAAGCTGATGGTCTGCTTCATGGGTTTGTACCTTAGATTGCTTGAAAGGGCACTGTGGATGCTCCCGGTAATTGTCTTGAACACCTGGTCATGCCAGCGGCGGTATCGTCCCTCCCCCAGAGCCTTTGGACAGCAGCTTAAGATGTGTTCCAGAGTTCCCTTCCCTTTGCAGAGGGAGCAACTGCTCTTACCACGTCCTGGACAAGTTGCCTTTTCTCTTTCCCCTGCACCTTGTCATAACGAGGAGTTGTGAGGGTTCCCTTTCATCTAGCTACTGCTCCCACCAGAGCCCTATGGCACAGTCGTGACTCATCTTGCTCTACTGCTACCTCTGCTCTCCACTTTCTGCCAGTTCTGACTACTATGCCAGCTCTGTTTGGTCATTGGACTCCCGGTACTGCAGTACTTCTTGCCCTGAATGCCTCCTAAATGGATCCTCGTTTGCAGCTGTTTCTATAAAGGGCGATACTGCTTAGGTTCCTTGGAAGACCCAACCAACTCCTCAGGTAGCGGCTCACTCTCCTCTCCAGGTCTCTGATGGAAAAGGCCACAGTATTTAAGGCAGAATCCCATGCTGATGAATCCATGCCTTGAATTTTCCAGAAAGTCCTGTCTTGTCAACATCTCTCAGCTAAGTGTCCAGCTCCTGACAAGTGTTCTTAATGGATGCTGTTTCCCATAGGCTGCTGTTGAAAGTTTTCCCCAAGCTCTTCACTGTTTTCTCGAAGATGGTCGAGATCAAAGTCCCTGACATAGAGAACCTAACCTTGTCATCCACTCTGCCCTTCTTCAACACCAGAGATCTTGATTTTCCTGGTTTGAATGCCATCCTGGCCCACCCGATCACCCTCTCCAGTCCTTTCAGAATCCATCTTCCTCCTGGCACTGACTGTTAAGTCATCCATGAAGGCACAAATTGGTGGTTGTCGTATCCTGGAAAGTTGTTGTAATAATCCTGGATGAGACCTCTTATTTTTACTGGAACTCGGTGTCTCTCCAGTGTCTCTTATACCATCTTATGAGGCATTAAGCCATATGCATTGGCAAGGTCTAACCACAGAACCACCAGTACAAAGAACAACCATCTTTGCTTCTCTGAGGAGCTGTGAGACCACGCCTGTATGCTCGATGCAACCTGGCACCCCTGGGATGCCTCTGATTTATTCTGGTGATTTTCCACAACATTAAATATAACTATAAATTGGAAAAACTATGCTTTTTTTTAAAAGTAGTTACCTGAAGTGGTATAAACTGACTGGAGTCAATTCAGTTTAACTCTTTACACTTTGCAGGCACTGCATGTTTTGAGAAACTAAAACTGAATGATCTTAAGGTCATTAATCCTGATTAAAACAAGCTGATTAAAAGATTGCACAATATGCAACCCAAATCTGGTATAAGATTTTATAATAATATTCTTTTTACATACAACCGACTGACTGAATTTTATTTATTAACTACTGTAATTAAAGGGTTTCATAAATGATAGATCCAATTATTGAAACATTAAACTGTACAGTAGATAAAGAAAGTGATTTGTTTTTTTTAGATGAGAATTATGAACAACCAAATAAATTAAATACAGTTCGAGGGACACCATTGTTATTAGACTTTAATAATGTATAGTAATTTTAAATCTTATTATAATATATTTCCTATTAGAAGAAATAATGTCATGTATTGGTTTATTTAGTACAGAGAAGCAACATCTTTTGTCTACTGAATGCTTAAAATGTCCTATTTTCTCCCTGGGTGTCTCTTTCTGTTATCTGTCTAAATGCCACTCTCATAGTCGCTCTACTGGCTTATCTGCTTTTCATTCTTTTGCTTTCTCTCTGGACAATCCTTCATGTTTGCTTGTATATTTCTGTCTATATTTTTGACCAAGACTCTAATTTAAATAAAAAGCTGAACTAAGGATTATGCTCTTGTGTGACTAGATAATTAGACGTAGTTTAATGCAGACATGTTATCTTTGCCTGGCTTAGTGGTTACCACTGTCGCTTTGCACCTCCAGGGTCCAAGTTCGATTCCCGTCTCAGGTCTGTGTACAGATTAGGCTAATTGGTGTTTCCAAATTATCTGTAGTGTGTGAATGATGACTTGAGGGCCTACTTTGATCGTAAAATGGGAATAAATACAATGGTGATCACCACTGGCCTATACGTTTCCTAGATGGATGGATGGATGATGGTTGCCAGCTGTTAAGTATTGGTCTAAATGATTTCTTAAAAGCTACAATTAATGCTTCATCATAGACATGATATCGCTGTAAGTAAATAAGTAGGGAATTTAGTGAAGCTGGAGGTTAATTTTTCAGCTAGTAAAGATGGTCTGCCACTTGACCAGCTTGGGTGTAAGATACAGGACTGGAATTTCTGCCAATTTAACTGCACCATGCTTCTTAATTGTAGATACAGTAATATACTAAAATCCAGTAGACCTTAGTGCTTCTAAGGAGTGCTTCCTAACCACTAGGAGGCGCAATGTACTCATTTTTATATTTAGGAATTTTTCTAGAACCGTGTACTTTAGACATTCAGTGTTAAAGTATCTTTCCTATGTGGTAACTCTTTTAAATCTTATACTAGCTCTTTAGGGAACTGAACTTATATTGAATATCATTATAAAATAAATAAATAAATTAATAAATAAATCCATGCCCTAGCATGCAAGTCACATTACACTGTGCCACCCTGATAATCAATGTTCCTTCTACATTTCTTTATTACACATCAACCTTGATGATATATCACAGCAAGAGCTGGGCAAAGGGCAACGGTGAGTGAAACAGTAAATTAGGCCCATAATTATATGCCCCCAGCAACCAATCAAGCTTCCCATAGAGATCAGAGCATCCAATCAGCCACCCTGATGGGATCCCGTTAGCCAGTCATGCCCCCTGCTGGGATCAGAGCTGTCTCTGAAGCTCCAAAGTGAACTGCCATCACTAAGGCACTCCTTCACTAATGCTCTCTCACTAATGGCAGCCTAAGCATTGCTAACACTGGCTGATTTCTGCATTGAGAAAATAGCAAAGGCAACACTGCCATGGTATAAAATACACCTGTAATCTGAAATTAATATAGTGTACACAGACATTCTGTTATAATTATTTTTGTTTATTTAAATAAGGTATAACAAACTACAATGAATAACCTACATGATGTTTATATACAGTACTGCACAGTATAATCACTGCTACATCACTTCAGTGAATTTGAACCTAAAGCTTAACATTTTCAGCAGTATTATCACTGACTGACTAAACCACCTTATGCATTTCCAGTTAAATGTTTTTGAAGAATATATTTAGCTTTTTAAAAAATATATTTCTCTTCATAAGTGAATCAAGCTATATGTGTGTATATGTTTAGCGACTAGAGAAATATTAATAAAACGGATCTGGATCTATTGTGGCTGGATTAGCTTTTATTCTAATAAGAAAAAGCCCAACACTTTATCACTCCACTCCCATTTACATACCAAGTTTGCTTGCTTTTAATTAAGTAATTAAGATCTTAGAGCAACCAATTAATTAATTCCACAAAGATTAAAGTTTACTTATTTTCATTGTCTTGCACAGTTTCTTATTTACGGTGGTATTTTCTGGTGTTAGACATCTTTATAAAAATAATATAGTTTGCAAAAAAGATTTAAAATTAGAACACAACAGAAAAAAAGGTTTTCGCAAAATTATTTATCTTGATTGCTATGAAATCTAACATAATAAACAAACAAACAATAATAATAATAATAATAATAATAATAATAATAATAATAACAATAATAATAAAAACAGACAATAATAAAAATCAGACATTTCGAACTTATGTTCTGCCCCCATATATTAGAGTTATAATAAAAGCATATATAGGGTGGTGAGTTAGCCCCCACTAACTCACCACATAAACACAACAAAAACAAAAATGTTCTAAACCATTTAGATTTTGATTTGCTGGTGTGCTTGTGATCACTGTCCTGTTACATAAGCCAATTTCCACCCAGCTTTAGCTGCAGGACACATGGCCTCACATTTGTCTCAGTGGAATTCATAGCTTTCTCAGTGACTGCATGTTTCCCCAAACAGGCCCAAATCATCGCCCCTCCACCACCCTGCTTGAGAGCGGGTATGAGGTGTTTGTGGGGATATGCTGTTTTGGGTTTTTGCAAACATGGCACATCTCCATCTCCATCTCGGTCTAATCAGTCCAAAGGACATTGTTCCAAATCTTTTATGATTTGTTCAGAAGCGAGATTTCAAAATGTCTGACTGAGTGCTATCTTCAGTCCAAGACATATGCAGTATTTTCTGGAGTTGGGCAGGGCTGCAGTGTCTTTGCCTGTACCATTGCTGCGTGGGAGGTAGGAGTGTGTAGGTGGCTGGGGAAAACTGTTATTTACACCCTACTCTGCAGCACTGACAACATGATTTTATTATACAAGGGTCCAGTATGTTGGTATGCTGGATCCACTGGGAGACGCTATTTCCCATAGGCTGGTCCACAGCTGAAGATGCTACAAGGAACACTATGTATTATTCTTCAAAAGTTGAAGACAAAAATGAACATGCATACTGTGTGAGAGATTATCTTCTGTTACAGTATATGGGGTGAGAGACTTTGAAGGCCATTACAATTTTCCCTATTGAACATGGAGCATTGGTCAGCACTATAATCTATTGGTCAGCACTATAATCTACTGCACATATGCTATGTTATATGGTGCACGCAGAAGCAAATAGTATTCTGCTGCATACACTTGCACAACCCAGTGGGAGGAAAATAGGTTGCCTGTCTTGGTGTGCCAGTTTGCAGAGTTTTGCTGCAGTGAGATAGTGGGACCTGCTTTGATCGTACAAAAGCTGACAGGAATGAAGATGGATGCTGACAATCTCCAACACACACACACACACGCACGCACGCACGCACGCACGCACGCACGCACGCACGCACGCACACACACACACACACACACACACACACACACACAAATATCTCTCAAATAACCTGCATCCACAAAATTCTATAATGCAGGAGATAAAATGCAAATAAGTTACCTGAAAGAAGTGGGGAACACAGCAGGATAGTGTTCTTGGGGCATGTGAAGAAAGAAGCAGTAGCATGCCACTTTTGGGAGATGCAGTGTGTCAGTAGTGTGTGTCAGCATCATCAGTCCAAAAATACTTCAGAAGAGCCTCTCTGTCTCAAAGAGATAAGAAAATATTCAGATCCATCTTTGTTTAGAAAGCTTTTGCTCTTTATAATGTGTACCGTACATTAATTTGATAGATACTATCTACATTATTAAGGACCCTTTAAATAATTTATAATGCAAATAACAGTTTCTAATAATCTATTAATGCTGTTTGCTGTAATTGTGAATACTGGAAGGAGAATACTTCTAGAAAGGCTGTCAGTATATAATCTTTAAATAAAGGCTGGTATTGAGATAAATATGATAATGATCAATTCTGTTTACCATTTATATGTCTTGGTTAATACATATTAAACTCAATGCATAGTAGTCTGGAGGTTGGCCAGCTTGGCTGCTTTCAGAGATGAAATGGTTCTTGCTTTTACACAATCAGTGTCTGTCTTATGTGTCTTAAAGTGGACTGGAATCTTTAAATGCAGTGCTTTGCATATAAATATATGTATACAGTACTGTGCAAAAGTATTGAGCTCCCCTTCACTGCTTTATATTTTGCTTCCAAAGAGCCAGACTTTTTTTTATATAGTCATAAAGCTTATAGTTCCTCCGGCTTTTTTTTTTTTTTTTTGCCTCTCATTTTCAGGCCAGTCCCTGTACCTGACCAGTTTCACAAAAATGATTTTTATTGTTAAGCCCCACAGTGACCTATGAAACATTTATGGATGAAAAACATCTAACCTAAGGCATGAACCAGAGAGAAACATGTGCAGATGAAAGCTGAGTGGATGGAACAGATGTGATGGGAAATGAGGATGCTGCTGAGATTTTTAGATTTTTAGACTTTCAAGAATCTACATTTACATTTAGGCATTTTGCAGACGCTCTTATTCAGAGTGATTTACAAAAGTGCTTTGTAGTTTCCCTCATTGGATAGATCTGTACACTGGATTACTAGGTTAATAATTAAGTAATATCACTGATAGTCAAAATAATTTTCCTGTTGGGGCGGGGGAGAGGGGGGGGGATGGAGGGATTAGCCCAAGTACTGAAGAAACAGATATGTCTTAAATCGTCATTTAAAGATTGCCAGAGACTGTATATATACTTCCTGGCCAAAAACAAAACAATTTAATTAAAATTTCAGATAGGTCAAATTATTGCAAAGAAAACAACTAAGGAGGTTATATCATTGCCTCTATGCCAGAACTAGGGTAAGAACCTTTCAACACATTTTTAAACCCTGCATAGTGCTGAACCATCACATTTTTTCGGAAGAAAATAAATGCGTGATCACTTAAACACTTGGTGAAGTACAAAATCACAGGACTGGGACTAAAATGGGGTGCCCATAAGAAAACCAGTTGTTGATGAGAATAATCTGAGAAAAAGCTTGAATTTGCTAGAGAACATCCAGAAGGACTTTGGAGCATGGATAAAAGTCTTGTGGTCTGATGAGTATACAGTAGATTGACATATCACTGTGCATCATGTATAGTGGCCAGTGTACAAACCTCTGAAAGCAGTGTTATGATCTGGGGTTGCTTCAGCTGGTCAGGTCTACGCTCAGCAACATTATATGGCTGTAAAATGAAGTCAGCAGATGACCTGAACTGCCTGAATGACCAGTTAATCACATCAGTGGAGTTTTTCTTCCCTGATGGCACAGGCATATTCCAGGACTCAAATTGGAAGAGTGGTTCTAGGATCATGACGAATCATTCTCACACATGAACTGGCCATTATGTTGTGTGCTGTAATCAAAGCTAAAGGTGATTGGATGAAATTTGTGTGCAAAAGTCTGCCATTCGATCACATCCCAAGGTGCTCTTTTGGATTGAGATATGGTGGCTGTGGAGGACATTTGAGCATGTGAACAGTTTAAGATGATTTTACATTTGTAAAACATTTTGTGACATGGTGTGTTACCCTGTGGTCATGAAGGCATGGACATGGTCGGTTATGTTGTTTAGACGCCAGATTCTGCTGTCTAATTGTGGTGAAGCCAGATGAAGTGTAGCGTCAGTTTTCTGTGCTTAGCTGACAGGACTGGCCCCCGGTGTGGTCTTCTGCTGTTGTAGCCCATCTGCTTCAAGGTTCAATGAGTTGTGCATACAGAGATGCTCTTCATCATACCTCAGTTGTAACATGTTATTTGAGGAACTGTCGCCTTCCTATCAGCTTGAACCAGTCTGGCCATTTACCTCTGACCTCTGGCATCAACCATGCATTTTCTTCCAGAGAACTGATGTCTACTGGATATTTTCTATTTTTTTTTTCTTCAGACAATTCTCTATAAACCCTAGAAAAATACTCAGACTAGCCTGTCTAGCACCAACAACCATGTTACTTTCAAGGTCACTCAAATCACCTTTCTTTCCAATTCTGATGCTCAGTTTCAAATCATCTTGACCATGTCTGTTGCTGTGATTGGTTTAATAGATATGTGCATTTACAAGCAGTTGAACATAATAAAGTACTTAATAAAGTGGCTGGGGGTGTAGAGGTTTGCTGCTGGTTGTGTGTGTAGTAAAAACATAAACAAATTGTGAATGCATATAATACATTTTGTGTTAAAGCAATGGACAACAGTACATGGTTTAGTCGACGTTGAATGCTGTTGTGCTAAATGTGTGTGAAGAGCTTAAAAACATTTAAGTCAGAAGCGAAAAAATGCTTGTTAGAAACTTTTCTACTGTAATAGATTGTACTGCACCTTTCTAGCTTTACTGTAAGAAAGTCAAAGTTTTACCATGTAATTATTATTATTATTATTATTATTATTATTATTATTATTATTATTATTATTATTATTATTAACAATAATATATTTTTATTCTTTAATAATCAGTGCATGCTTTTTGTTTATTTTACATCAACTTAGTACATATTTACTGTATTATATTATATTTATTCTTATATTTATTATAAATATAATATAATAATATATCATTATTATGTCAAAATAATTATTTAGTATATTATTAGTATATTATTACTATGTATATATAAATAATATACTAGTTTTGCCACAGGAAAGAAACAAAACAGATTTTACTCTGGTTCACAAATTTTTATTACTATCCAAATCGTAAAACAGTTGTTTAATCGCACTCAGACATCAGGCTGAACTCTGTTAATGAACTATTAATGTAATAAATTACCATAGCGGCTATGACTGAGATCATTAACCTCATTAAGTCTTTTAAATGAGTTAGCTGAGAAACTAACCCGCATAAAAGCTATATAAAGATATAAACCTTCACCTAACCTTCCACATATTGATATAGGCCTTAACCATCAAGCATGTTGAGGGGATTCTGACACAGATTCCTAAATATCTGAATATGCCCCCACCTCCTCATCCCTAGGTGGTTACCTAATGGTGTGTGGTGAATCTGAATGCATTAACCCTGTCCGGTGTATGCTGCACCCATCCCAGGGGTCTAATTGACTGCTCCTTAACGAGCTCCTCTTTTTTAGTTAACGTGATAACGATCTCTAGCCCTGAGTTTAATTATGCATGCAATAAGCAATCTTGAATGCTGCCATACTGGGGGATTTTACTTCTATTTCAATTTGGGCATAATTGGCGCTTCCCTGCTGGGGTGTGCATTTGATTGTTGGCAGCTCTTTATTCTAAGTAAAGTAGTGTAGGAATGGACCAGAGGGGGGTTTATGTTTTTTTTTTTTAACACAAAATGCAACTTAAAGAGTCTTTACTGAAATAAACTATTTTTTTTCGTAGTGAGGACGTTATATAGTATTTTTGTCTTTATTTTTCACCTCTAACTGCTGTATGGTCTCTGTGTCTGGATAAATGGAGTACACTGGTGTAATATTGCACTTGGTGCATTAGAGAAAAGAGGTCTGTGGTGCTCTCTGGGTCATCGCTACACAGTGAAAGCTGCTTATTACAGATTAAGCTTCAGTGGCTGCAGTATAAATTCACTGAGAGTGTTTTTCTCTTAAATTCAAAGTACTCCTAATAGCTCATGGGTAAGTGGTAGCATTAGTGCCTATTAAAGTTAATCAACATCAAGCCTTGACAGACAGCGTGCTTAGAAAAACACAACTGTGTTGCGAGATAAAAACCTGACGGAAAGAATTAATCTATTTTGATAAATGTACAGGTTTGGTTAATGTGTTCTGAGATCTTTGTGCTATTTTTTTTTTTTATATCAGGAACGCATATCAGAGAGTCCTCAAGGACATGTGTGTATGTGTGTGTGTTAATCCTTGGAGTTTAATTACTGCAGGAGGTGTGGGAACGAGGAAAAAACATACACACAAACACTCAGACTGGGAGGCCTATAAACACATACAAGCACATGCACAACATAACTTATATAATTGTGTGTGATATGTTACTGTTTGTTGTAAAGTGTTTTAAGTGGAAATATCCTTAATTTCTGTCATTAAACCTGTTCTTGTTAACTCTGAATGCATTATGGTGGCAAAGTGGTGTAGTGGTCGCCTTGCACCTCCAGGGTCCGGGTTCGAGCATGTTCTCCCCGTGCTTGGTTTCTCGGGTTTCCTCCCACAGTCCAAAGACCTGCATATTAGGTTAATTGGCGTTCCCAAATTGCCTTGAGTGTGGCAACCTGTCCAGGGTGTACCCCGCCTCGTGCCCTAAGTCTCCTGGGATAGGCTCCAGGCCTGACCCTGAATACAGAATAAAGCGGTATAGACGATGACTGAGGGAGTGAATGCATTATTAAAGGGTCCATCAGTGGGACAATCTCAAATAAACCTACCAGATATTTTCCAGGAACCTTCTGCTTCACAGTGGAGATCTGCACTAATCAAATCTGTGAAGAACTGTGATGTCAACCTGATCCATTTCTGTAATCAATAAGTGTCATCAGATACTATGAGGAAACCTGTATGATCTTTAGATTAATAACATAATGATAATGTTCCACTCGAAAATTCAAGCAAAAATTCCACTCTGAGCCATTAAAGCCAAGTTCAGACTACCTTTCGTATATCAGATTTTTTTTTTTGTTGCATATCCGGATAGGAATCAGTTTGCAGTCAGATTGCTGTCATGTAGTCTGAACAGTTAAAAACAAAAAGAATCAAATTTTTGCTAATCCAATTTGAACAACATCAAGATGCATCAGATCGGATTCCTAAAGATGTGTCTCAGTCTGGATGCTCTACCGACTCAAATTGGATTTCAAGCTGTCCATTATGTCACTCGCAGTGGGGACATGGAAGTTCAAGTCGACATGATCACATGGCATGGACATGGATATGACCTGTTTGGTGAGATGTGATATCTCCATTCTTAACTGCCTTGTTGTTTTCTTTCTGTTGCCAGCATCTGACGTCACACAACACACATGCTACAGAGTACCCACGCCTCCGGCGTCGTTACCACAGCAACCAGCGCAGATAGGTCGACAGTTTGTTGGATTTGAGCTGCCAGTCTGAACAGACTCATATCAGTGTGGACATACTCAGTGTGGACAGACAGTCTTGAAGGTCAGATTTGTGAAACACATTGAATATGCCTGTACTCTGAACAAGGCCTTAGACTTACATACAGGTCCTGTATGTGTTTGTGAACTTTGAGAGAGTTGATGGGCATGGAAAGGTCCAGAATAGCGTGTTATTTGCTGCTATGTAGATGAGGGTCGTAGACTCTGTGTGAACGTTACGTGCATGCTCTGGATTGACTGAACAGCTCCTACAATTCAGCAGGGATCATGATTTCTTGGGTGGCTTCTCACTACAAACATGAAGGGTCATAAGACAGCCAGTTTTCCAGACAGGGAGGGAAGCAGGTTTTAATTTGTTATTCAGTCCATGACTCGTTGTGATATTGGAGCCAGGGTAAACAGAGTGCAGGGGACCTGTTATGGGATTCCATGGCCTCTTTGAAGAGAATAGGATGTGTCTAAATGGTTGACCATGAATAGTTTTCTGAATAGTTTGGATGAAATAGATACTGTGATGCAGTGGGTCTTCTCCACAGTAAGACCTTGAACAGATTCATTTTTTTGACACTTAATAAATCTTTTTCTGATGACAGGGACAGAGTCACGGAAGGGACAGAACGAAGACCCAGTTCTCCTTACAGCCAGGGGTTTGTTTAGGAGACTGGCCAAACCGATGAGTGCATCTAGTTACAACTCACTGTCATAGCAAACCGACTTTGTAATCACATCCCCTTTTAGCCCCTGATGGAATGCAGTGATGAGTGTAGGCTTGTTGCATCTGCACTCAGTTTGGCACATGCTCAAATAGAGACCATGAACTTTGTTTTAGGAACATGAGATTCTAACCAGCTAATTTGTCATGAGGGGTGTGATGGAACATCTTGTGAACCAGCCATATGATTGCACATTGTTCAACCAGACCTCAGTAGCCCTAATCAAGTGCCATTGCAGTGAGCACTGGGATGAACTGGGATACTTTTTTCAAACTTGATCTCTTGCAAAGACCTGTGTTGTAACTAGGTTAGGTGTTGTAGCTAGCTAGAGAGGTTTCTTACTGTCTCTGAGCCCTTTTACACAAGGGCTTTGTGAAATTTGTTGTAGCCTGTTGTTTATAGTGTTCATAAAGTTAAGGGCTGGGCCATACTCCTAAATGGGATGATCAGGCAGTATGCAAAGCACCATAAACTAAACAAGGCTCACTCATTCACTCACTCACTTACTCATGGTCTATACTGCTTTATCCTGTATTCAGGGTCGCGGGGGGCCTGGAGCCTATCCCAGGAGTCCTAGGGCATGCGGCGGGGTACACCCTGTACAGGGTGCCAATCCATCGCAGGGCACACACACATACATTCACTCACACACTATGGGCGATTTGGGAACGCCAATTAGCCTAACCTACATGTTTTTGGACCCACCAGGCACATGCAGAACATCCACAAACTCCATGCACACAGAGATGGGCACCGAGCCTGGCGGGGCATCAAACCTGGACCCTGGAGGTGCAAGGCAACAGTGCTAACCACTCCACCACTGTGCTGCCTCTAAACATGGCTAACTTGTAAAAATGTACAAGGCTCTATAAGCAAAATATAAAAAGGGAGTGAAACACATTGATGAAGTAGCATTGAGGGGTTATTGAAAAGGTTGTGGTGAGCTGAGGATTATGAGAGTTGAAGTTTGCAGATACAGGAGTGACTTCGAGAAGAGTTCACTTGAATTATTGACAATGTATGGAGTACCATGTTTACTGCCATTACATTTTCATACTGTGCTTCAATTCAATTTACAATTAGCTGCTATTTCTCACTCACAACTCAAACCATGTTGCCATGTTGTTTTTCATTTGTAATGACAAAAAAAAAAATAAAAAATCTATTAATTGCAACCGGAGTATTACTAAATTGTTAGACAAGAACTTTAAAGCTGGAAGCCTCGCTCGGTTCATTGTTGTTGTTCTCTTGCTGTAACTGGATCACATGTATTGCAGGCACATCCACATGGTGGCGCTGTGTCCTTAAACAGAGATTCTCAATCAATGAGCAGTCAAAGAATGAATGATTAACTGGTGGACGGGTAGGAAATCCCCTCTCTCTACTAGCATCCCTTTTCTAATGAGAAGAAAAGGCATTACAGACAGTCTCTCATTTCTCATTAGAAGGTCCTCTTTTTCTGTCTTAAACTGTCAAACTGTCTGCTTGTGAAATCTGTATAAACGTTTCAAGCTTAAAGAATTGGAATGACAAAGACAGACATGTATTGCAAAAAAAAAAAAAAAACAAGATGGAAGCACAGTATGTTCCTCAATTATCCAGAATCAGTACATCATAAAATGCTGTGTTTGTCAAATGCAAATGAAAGGCTGTAATCACTTTTATGTGGCCTGTGGGGCTGAGGATAAAAGCTGGGGTGACTCATTGGCTCACATTTGTTAAGCACATTCAACAGTAAAACAATCATCCTTTGCCCCTAGACTGAGTCATGCAAACATGAAAGGTATATGTGTGTGTGCGTGTGTGCACGTGCATGTGCGTCTGTACTTTTACGTGTCGTGTTTAAAGTACAGAAAGGTAAAAAAACAATCTAATCAAATTAATAGCATTGAACACAGTAACGTGTGCATTAAAGGGGCTGAGCTAGTAGACTGTTACAGCGCCATACTGTAGCTATAAGTCTACATGAAAACTAGCTTTATACAGTAAAACAGTCAAATAGTCATGTTTTCATACCGCTGTTTTTCTTCTTATTCTCCTCAGCATTCCCCTGGAGTTTAGGCTTGCCAGTAACGAGAGATGACTCCTATTATGGGCCCGTCACAATTTTACTCTCATTCTCATCTTTGTATCCGCCCCACCACGCCAGCAACTGCTGCATACACTGATACTGCCACTCATTAGAAGGACTATACACAGTATTTAAGGTTTGATGGTTGAATTTCATCCGTGATCTGAAGAGCGTGTCTGGAAGTGCTTAATGTCATAAGCCATTGTGTGACACTGGAAACAAAAACAGTGCCATTAGGCTGCTTCTGATAATTGCTATAAAAGGCAGCACACAAGAGTCCTGTTGAGTGAAAGTACATAGTGACAGGCCTGTATTGAGACATATTCAGTGGAAACAAAGAGCACCTTGCATCCCAACTCACCCAGCCCACATATGCAATACTGCTACTGTACCACACCACCATTTACAATTCTAACACAGCGCCTAGTCAGAATAATCCTGAACACATTATTGCCTGAAAAAGCATAATGTTAACAAGCGATGTAATCAGTCAGTGTTATTTTTCAGAATTCTAAGACTACAGGATTGAATGGCTGTAATATGGTGACTACTTACATACTGTACATACGATCCTTGGTAGAGTCGGGGGAAATCTTCCCATTTGACATTGTCTACCGGAATGGATATCTTAAATTTGCAATACGTTTGGGAAACTGGTCTCTGGGAAGTTGAACCAGCAATTGTTGCTAACCTGGGCAGGACTCAAGCTCTTTAGGACTGCTGTGGGATATATGGTTACTTGGTGAACAATTCATTCCTTCATTCTGTATAGGATATGCTAATTAATGTACGATTACCACAGTTATTTAAACAAGATGCCAGAAAAGGCTAATTAAACAAACTTGATATCAAATTAAAAGAAACTAATGGGGCAACCATACTAGTACAGTAAGTAAATTGTCTAATTGTCTTACTAGTACAGTAAGTCAATTGTCAAACTACTGTATAACTCCTGTACATTTACAACGTGTAAATTACTATGTGTGATAAAGGAGACAGCTGTTGCTTCTTAACATGATTAATAAGATTGTTATTTTTTAATAAAGTTAGCAATTTGCTATAAATGTTGTAAAACATCTGCTTTAATAATGTTTACATTATCCATCCTTCTAGGAACCTCCAACCAGGGACCGTGGAGGCCAGGGGTACCATTGTGTTTATTACCATTTCATACGTCTGTGGTAGGACCTCTTGGCAACATTCACATGCACATTCACACACTATGGAGAATTTGGGAACGCCAATTAGCTTAATCCACCTGTCTTTGGGAGAAACCTGGAGGAAACCCACCAACCATGGGGAGGACATGCAAACTCCATGCACACAGACCCGATGCAGGAATCAAACTCAGGACCTGGAGGTGCAAGGTATCAGTGCTAACCACTAAGCACTGTGTCGCTTTTAATAATGTTTGGCCTTGCGTTATTAGAAATAATTGCATAATTTCCAAATAACATCATGGAAATTGTAATGTTAATGTTCCATGTCTCCATCCTGAAGACAATCATTTTGAAGCTTAAGGTTTCTAGAGCCCTGGTAATACATGTTCAATCATTCTGCTAAGCTAAAATTGTTCCCTGGTTTGTATCCAACTTGAATTTCTTAATATGTTATAACATTTTAAATTACATTTCTTAAGAATGATCAGCAATGATTTTGATTATCACTTTCTGATGATTCTGTACTTTATAAAAAAAAATTTAAATAAAAAAGTAGACATGAATTAATGATATACAGTACTCAATACAGCATACGTAGGCTTGGGGAAATATTTAACCAGTACTGCACTAGAGTGGTTGCCTGAAATCGAAGCATTTTTCCTGGCACAGAGGTGAGCCTTGATCTTGGACAGTAGCACAGCCCTGGGCAAATTAGTGATCACAGGGCTGACAGCTGCTCTCTACATATCTTTGCTGTGTGTGCAACCCAGAGGCTATATAAAATATAGTTATTTTACATATCAGCTCATAGGGCAAGGTAGCGTTTGAGAGCTGAAGTGTCTGAGTGTGTGCTGTACTCTATGTAGATGTCTGTTCCTGGCACCATGAGACAACGCATCCTTCATGGACATGCTAATGGGCCACTGTTGCGCTAAGGTTCCCCTCCCATGCTCACTCCTCCTCTTCCTCCCCAGGGTGAGCAGGGCCTCAGTACCATTTGTGAAGTGCCATTAAGGTTTGCTCTCCATGTGTGAAATTGTTTTGATGGACTGTGATGGGCTAAGGAGAGGAGAGGCGATGCTTGGCTGCCTCTGCATGGTCATCCTGTCCTGTTGGCCACTACTAAAAGCCCTATTCAAATTCAACCATTAAATGGTGTGCTTGATTAAACAATGGAAATAATTAAACCTGAACACCGGGAAAGAAGCTTTTGGCTCACCGCAGCTTTGGTTATTAGCCACTTGATGACAAGATGGAGGAGGATGTGTGGGTGTGGGTGTGTTTGTGAGTGTATACATGTGCGTGCTAGTGTGTATTTAAGTGCATTGATGGAAGGCCGTGAGTGGTACATAAGTGGCTCTGTTTCCATTCTGAATGAATCGGGCATATACAGCAATTCGGCTGTTGAATGACTATGTGGAATGTGGGTTTTAAAACGTGAATAAACCCACGGCAGCTTGTTTTCATAATGTTCGTCGCAGGTTGCATCCTGGATAATAGATGATTAACTAAACCTCCTGCATTTTTCCGATAGTGTTTTTTCAATGCTGAGTTCTTAGTGATGTTTGCTAAGCTTTGCCAGCCTCGTTATTAGCTCAATCCAGTTAAATGTCCGCATCAATAAGAAATGAGCTGTCCGTGGTCATGCAGGTCACATGACTGTGCCCCACCCTTGCTGCCAAAAGGCCCCAGCTAAGAGGAAAATGAAATATTCATCTCCTTCACATCCATAATTCAGCAGCAGGAGGCAGGCAGCCATCATTTGTGAGGCCAGGCCAGGCAGATGACCCCCTGATTAGAGTGCCACAGTCCAATTCACACCACAGGAGAGATGGGGAAAGAAGGACAGCGTGTATTTCTGCTGGTTTTGAAGAGTGGCACTCATGGTTTTTGATGCTAGTTCAGTACAGCCTTGCTTAGGGGCTGAGAGTCAGGAGATTAAACGCAGGGATGTTTCATCTAGAACAAAGATGTATGAGTGGTCGGGTGGGAGGCAGGTGAATCACAAAATGAGTTGTAACAATAAAATTGAGCACAAAGGACAAGATGGCCATGTTAGGCAAACTGTGCATATAATCAGCTGCGCAGTTAAATACAGATGACACATGTCTGTGTGCATGCTGTTTTGCCCGTTCCTTTCTGTCTGTTTTACACATAGAGAGCCCGTCTATATCTGACTTGTTTTTTTTTTTTTTTTTTTCTGTGTGTGTGTATCTGTATCTCAGAGAACGCACATGTTTGTTTTGTGCATGCAGTGCAGAGTAATTAGCATCTTTGACATTGTTCTTGCCTGCCAGGCTAATCTGTGTATGAGGCGCTTATCAGTAGTGGTGTTTACTGAGTGCGTCTGTAGGATCAGGGGTCCATTAGCCTGCTGCTAGTCCTCCACTCACGTCTATTGTCCATAGTGACGCCTGGCCACAAAACCAGGCCTCATGTCCTTATTGTTGAAGAACAATCGGTCAAGACAGCCATCAGCAGGCAGCGGGCAGATGGCCCCATTCAGCAGCGTTAACAATACAAATAGCTCGACCCAGAGTACAAGCCTGGATCCCAGTGATGCCTGAACCTTGCACATCCAGAACACAGCGCTGATTTCCAGGGAGAAAGAACAAATAAATTGTGTCCTTGTTGCAAAGTAGAGCCTGTTAAGCCTGATGATGAGTGACGTATTTCTTCTGTACTTTTGTCAAAGTCAATAGCTAATCGATGAATGAGAAATTAGAAGTGTGATTTTTGTGTTTGAAAAAAGAGAGACAAGCTAATGGTTGACAACTATGTGAAGTCTGTCAAACGCTCTCCACCGTGCAACAGAAAAATACCTGTCATTCAAATAAGGCACCAGAGTATTTGATTGTCAGAATTAAACGCGCATGCATTTAGCCAAAAAGTACAAACTGAACTTGATTTTCCAAAAAAATTAAAACCCCTGAGCATTGGACAAAAATCTTTCACCTGCATGAGCCTAGAGTTTATTCAGTCTGCATTTGAATCTGTTCATGCAAATCTGGCTTATGAAATTAATCCCCAAGGCATAGATGGAAACATTTGCATTTGTATGAAGGCAATGTGTGTTGTCTGTGCTTGCGCTAAGGAATTTCTATGAAAGTCTAAGTCATATAATAAAAGAAGACTTTATAAAAAAAATAAAAATAAAAAAAAAACAGAAAAAAGGTTTGAAATTTTATACACACGCCACTGTGCCAGCCCTGAGGGCCTACATCACAGAGTGCAATGAGGTGTGCTAAAGTGCAGATTCAAAGAGTATGCCTAATATCACTGCTTAAATCAAACATTATTCATGAATACATAAAAGAAGAGATAATTACATAAATTAAAGCAATTTCCACTGGCCTATAGCCCTTTATGAGGACTGAATTTATAACCGCCAGTGCAGTTTCTCCGGTCTTCGGGATGTGCGTTAATTGAATAATGGCCAGTGGCAGCTGGCGCGGCTGCCGAGAGCTCGTGTGGAATGCGATTGTTGTGCTGCGCCTTGGTCAATCTGCTCGGATCAAAGTAGAGGGAGGAGGAGCTGAAAGGGCAAATGGAGGAATGTTTTCAAGGCCCCAGAAAAGCTCATATGAATTCAGGGCATGTCTCTCTCAGGGAACACTCTGTATTAGCAGGGGAATGTGTGGGAGTTGGGGGGGAAAAATGTCTTTTCTCTGTAAATCTGCTCTAGTTGGAACATGGTAGGTTGTGTGTAAGATTGAAAAATGATGAGCTGCTGCTAATGGTGATCCAAAGAAGGGAGGATGGATAAATGGATAGTGGGGAGATGGTGGATAGGGAGTGAAGGTGGGGGGGATGTGACATGAGGCAGCTGTTCTGTAAAGTCAAGGAAGACCAGACACTGCAGGGGAGAGGACCAGTGGGAGGGGAAGCACCTGCCTCTCTCTCTCTCTCTCTCTCTCTCTCTCTCTCTCTCTCTCTCTCTCTCACTTATTTTTTCTCTCCATCAGTTCCTCTCCCTCCTTCTGCTTCCCTCATTCCTGCCAGATCAAATGAGCTCCATCTCTGCATAGACAGCAGCAGGGGGAAGAGTCCCAATGCTTTTGAATGGGGATCATGTGTGGCATCAAAGGTAAAACAATGTAGCAGCACAGACTTGTCTTCTTTTCATTTTAATCTGTGTGTTACAAATATCAGGAGCCCAAGCTGTTCAGGTTGAGCGCTGCATCAAGGCAGTAAGCTATATCTGAACTGCTTCAGAAATCATCTTTAAATTTAAGTTGGAAGAAATACTCTACAGTAATACCCACAATGTGTAACTGAGCACGTCCAACTCAGAATTGTTTTTCTTTTAAAACTTTTAAACTAGAGATTTTAGAAATGAGTTCCATTTGGAGGTTTGCTCTTAAAGTTAGCACAAGAACGAGACTCTTCATAGGGCTACATAACACCTATCTTAATTAAAACTCCCCGAACACCTGACATAAACCTGCCAAAGCATTATGAAGGTTTTTAGCAGCCATAAATTCTGCTATAAAACAGCTTCACATCTTCTAATTGAGGTCTCCATGTTGAGCTCACCAACAGAGTTCAGAATCCACTACAAAGTTCATTTGGTCATTTTCCCAGTTTACCCTACATTATAAAGGATTCAATCATTCTTTAACTCTCATATCCAGAATTATCCATATATATCCATATATACATGGGTACAATAATTGTTGTGTAGTTGGATTATTTTCTATAATTTGTAAATTAAGTTTGTACAGAATGTACAAATGGCGTTCAGTTCAAATTGGGTTTGTGCAGAACAACAGGACACAGTTATGAGGGTGACACCTCTGTTTTTCTCTATATAATCCCTGCTACACTAAGGCAATTATCCCAGAATTGCACTATTTACCCTTACCTGTGGAAGGAGTATGCATTTAGGCATTTGGCAGACACCCTTATCAAGAGCAACTTATATTTTGATCTCATTATAAATCCAAGCAATTGAGGGATAAGGGCGTTGCTCAAGGGCCCAAGAGTGGTAACTTGGTCGTGGGGTTTGACCCTGCGACCTTCCAACCTTCCGAACCAGAGTCCAATGCCTTTACCAATGAGCTACCCCTGACCCTTGGGCAGCTAGTGCTTGGATACCGTCAGTATAGAAGGTTTTGACCAGACCGCCTGCTTCACACATCTGAAACGTCGGCCTCCCAGGAACTACTTTCATGATCCAAACATGTGGCTTGGAGCAAGGTCAGGACTTTGCAATAATATCTCATTTGTCTTGAACACCCTTCTCAAAATTAACCTTAAAGAAAGAACAGTGAGTCGTAAGATCTTAAACAAGGTTTAAAGCTACGCTTTCTTCATCTTCCAATGTAATATATATTTTTTGCACTAAGAATCCAAGTTTAGTGTTTATATTTGTGTGCATTTATTAGATTTATTGCAGGACAGCTGTAAGTTGATGTGTAACCCACCGCCGTAAATTCTGTTTCCAAATAAAACATAACAGAAAATCAAATCAAGTAAATCCAAACAGATTATTCTGTTTGGCTTCCCATAATCTTCCGATCCTGATCACCAAACATCTCTTCTTTGAGCCATGTTTGTGTGGAGGTGTAATTGCGGTGCATTTATTCCCCCTCGGTGCACAAGAGAGCTTTGAGCTGCAGCATTAGTCCGGTAAACAAAAAACACTCTGATGTAACACTGACTGCAGAAATCCTGGCCAGCCACTTCAAACACACCACACTTACAATATGTTCTAAAGAGACTGTTGCCTAAGGCCTAAATATGGATTCATTCATCATGGATAATTTAAGATTTAATTAGTGCACAAAATGATTTACTTTTTAGTTTGCTAATGTGATTTATGTGATGTTGTTCCATTGGTGTCAGCGCCGTAACTTGTTCTTGTTCAAGCTTTTCCATTCCCTCTGCAAGTTCACCACTTTCTTATCACCCCACACCTCTATTAGTCAACGGATTTGAAAAGAGAAAGAGCTTTTCCATCATTAATCCTTTGTGAATGCTAACTGCATAATTGAAACTAGAGCAAAAAGCCATTCTTTTTACACTTTGCAATCTTGAGCTCTCTGGTCCTGGGAGGAACGACGTGAGCTGCAGAGGCATCTTCATTGCGTATTCAGACCGAGAGTCAGAAAGCTAATCCACTCAACTGGGAAGCTCCCATCATTAGGATCATTTATAATCAGTAACATGACTTCAGTATTTATGAGCACTGATGTGTAGATGGTAAGTGAGATACAGAGACATATGGAGATTTCATATGGAGATGGCTAAACAGTAAGAGTAATGACAACTGTTGAAGTAAGGAAAGTAATCGCGGGTAAGCTGAAGCCGAAGTAAGCTGGCCTACATTTTATTTTCACAAAATGCATACATGCAAAATATTTTCATACTGTTTTCAAATAGACTCTCTCACTCTATGTTTTTTACTGTATACAAGTCTCGAGACAACCCTCATTTCTTCATATTAAATAAAATTAAGAAATGTAGATTCAATTAATGAAATGGAAACAGATAGTTTTATAGAAATAGGCTGCAAAGTGTCATGCGCACTCCTCAGCAGCAACCCTATTTCCCCTCTCGTCTGTTTCAACCACTCAATACTGAGCATCACCAGTATACTAATCACTGGCCAGGAGCATCTGTCACCATCTGCACCTGTTTTTTTTACTGGTCCGTGCCTAAATTTAGATTTTTTTGTTATGACTGGATGATCCATAAGTCACAAACCAAAAAAACATTCCTCTGGAACTGGTCATGTTCTGGATTGAAAATGAAAGCCAAAAACTTGCCAAAAATGAGAGCAAGAACAGTTATTCAGGAAGCCTGGAGAACTATTCCTTAAGACTACATAAACTATATATATATATATA
>JAAGKR010000806.1:23391-89470 GCA_011419295.1 Clarias macrocephalus
GGACCCGGAAGTAAGACGGTCGCGATTCAGGAAGCATAAAAGGAGACAAGATGGCGCATTACATCGCTCAGTCATTGAGTTGCCCATGCTATCGCCGACGCTCTGTTCGCCTAATCGTGAGTACTCACCTTCTTGGGTTTCGCTTTCGATTGAGTGTGTGTTATTAGAACGCGGGTTTATTTGTGTAAGCTCTTGCTCTCGTTCCGAGAGAGTTCTAAGAATAAACAGCGTGGTTATCCTGCCTACTCGCGCTACTTCCGCGTTTGGGTTTACCATCTACGCTACAGGGCTAACTGCTAGTCTTCTGGTCCGTCTCCGTGTGTTTGTGACACAAAGTGACCAAACACAACCTCAGCAGCAACCCTATTTCCCCTCTCGTCTGTTTCAACCACTCAATACTGAGCATCACCAGTATACTAATCACTGGCCAGGAGCATCTGTCACCATCTTCACCTGTTTTTTTTACTGGTCCGTGCCTAAATTTAGATTTTTTTGTTATGACTGGATGATCCATAAGTCACAAACCAAAAAACATTCCTCTGGAACTGGTCATGTTCTGGATTGAAAATGAAAGCCAAAAACTTGCCAAAAATGAGAGCAAGAACAGTTATTCAGGAAGCCTGGAGAACTATTCCTTAAGACTACATAAACTTTATAAGAAATGCTCGCTCTTTGGAAGCACTATAAAATGGTATGATATTTCTTTATGAGCTCTTCATCACCGATCAATTTTGACCATGCAATATTTCATGCTTTTCTAACCTTTAGATTGGACTGAGTCAATATTTAACAGTCTGGCTCTTTTCTCTCTATATTTGCAAAGCTGGGTGCATACAATTTATGGCGAATTAGGGGTTAGAAGCTGATCCTCTCTGGTATTTTTATAGCTATTTAAAGCTACAAAATAATGCTCTTGTGCTGCTTGCCACAAGCGTTTTAGAAAAAAGACTTAACCCAAATAGGACTGATGTATTGACATACTGTACTGCAAATCAGAAAGTGAAGCACCTGCACACATTATTTCGCTAGCTAAAATGAACTTTTATTAAAAATCTACCATTTAAAGAAAATGCAAAGTTTTCAGGAAAAAAATAGTGCTTGTCCTTGCAAGCGACAATTGACAAAGCATGTTGCGCCATTTTAGTGTCCTTTTGACTATTACTTGACAGTTTTCTGAAAACTCGTTTTCTATATAGAATCACAATCAGCCCCAACGTTAGAATATTTTTTTCTGCAGTTTTTGGAATGCAACATATTTCAGGCATGAAGCTCCTGTGGAGCGGATGACTGCCATTTACAAACAGCAGAGGTTAATGCATGTGTCCTGCAGTGTGTCTAAGACAAAGGCACATCCATATCGACTGTCTGTTATATGCACTGCAAGACTGCATGCACAGACACCCGCACAGTTCTCACAGTGATAAATCACCTCTGTATTGTGGCTGCATGTGTAGTCTGTCCCTGCTCTCTCACATGATAATGCCACCAGACTGGCCAAAGAGCTTGCTGGCTCCAGACATAGTGCACAAATGAGATTAATAGGACCCATTGTGTCCCTGCATGATGATGTGAGTTAAAATTTTCAAGCAGAAACATTTTTTAAGCTTCTTAATTTATGTAAATGGTCATACACATGAGCATATATTATTTTTATACGAATTGATCAATAATGGTCATCTTCCATTACAATTCTTGTCTCAGTGTCTCATGATTTCAGGAGCTTGTGTCCATTGTGGCAACAGATACAGTACCAGTTCTTGGCTGAAAGCTGTAGAACATGATGTGGTGTCGTGCTATTGTAGCCAGTTTGAATCCAGGTTCAGTGTGTTTTATGCCCTGAGATGCTTTTCAGCTCGCCGCTGTGGTCGCTTGAGTTATCAAAGCCTTCCTGTCAGTCGGATCCATTCTCTTTCATTAACAATAATGTGCAATCGCTAGAGATTGCAGTCTAAAATTCCCAGACAATCAGCAATTTTGAAAATAAAACCAAGTCTGTCTGGCACCAAAAACAATGTTACAGTCAATGTCACCGAGATCACATTTTTCATGTTGTGAATTAAAGTGAATCTGTTCACCCTTATCTGCATGACTTTATATGTTGTGCTGCTTCAGCATGATTGGCTAGTTGTGATAATTGCATTGATTTGGGCGGCACAGTGGTGCAGTATTTAGCCCTGTGACCTCACTGTCAGAGTCTGATTCCCGTCTCAGGTCTGTGGGTGTGGAGGCGGCATGTTCTCTCTGTGCGTGATGGGTTTCCTCTGGGTTTCTTCCCACAGTCCAAAGACATGCAGATTAGGCTAAACGGCATTTCTAAAACTGCTTGTTGTGTGTGTGCTTGTGTGCTCTGACATGGATTGGCACCCTGTCCAGGATGTACCCTGACGTGTGCCCCAAGTCCCCTTCATAGGCTACAGGCTATTAATAAATAGCCTTAAGTAATATCAATCTGATGCTAAAAATAACTCGAACTACAGTCTTTATGTAAATTGCATTTTGTAAAGCTGTATTTCTAAATAGCATTCCCTAACGTTGGAGCGTAAAAAACATTTAGGTGAATAAACCAGGCTTTGAAACTAGAACTGGTACGTGAATTACAGTCAATTTACTGATTTACAGAAATCTACTCATCTGCTCATGAAATCTAGCCACTGAGAAAATAATAGCTTTGTTATTTATACAGAGAAATGTGTGGGGAGAGTGAGAGAGAGAAAGAGAGAAGGATTGTGTAAGATTGTGTGCAGCAATACCTTCTAGTCTGCCTGTGTTTATTATATCATGGCTGGACAGGAGCCCAGATATGCCAATGAGAGCGCAATGCATCACACTCTGAATGGAAAGGAGACAGAAAGACATTTTTATCCAGAACTGATTGCATTACAAGGTTAGAACACACCTTCCAAGTTCTCCATCTCTTTTCCTCCCAGTCTTTTGTCCACACCCAAATTTTCCTGTACATAATTCACATCTGACAGTCCGGCAGCTTATGAAAGCACAACTCCCTTTCCACTTATGATTCTTCTCAGTTAAGGGCTTTAATTGTTCAGTTGCTTATGCTTTCCTCTTTTCTCCATATTGAAATTTGGATTTTCATCCAAATGCACACAAGCACACACACAACAAGTGAAAATGCACCTGTTTCACCATATTTTTTAATGACAAACATCTTTTAAATATTTCATATGTCCCTCCCTTTCATTAAAAGTGTCCCCTTGTGTGTCTAGAGCTGGCATGGACTCCACAAGGTTATGCACAACCTTAATCTATTTTAGATCAAATAGATCAGAATGCAATCTGAAGACAAGCTTCATTAGAAGAAATTAGCTATGGAGGAAAATCTGACCTTTTGTCCTAAGCGAGTTATATCATATGGTCAATATCACATTTGCTTACAATTAAACAGGGACTTAGAAATCGTAAATATTTCTTGAACACTAAATATTACAGATACTGAACATTTACTCTCTTTGTTTTAAATATTTCAAAATTTGAAAACTCTATCTTTGTATGGAGAAAAGGCCCTGATTTTCTATGTGGTCTCAGGCTTCTGGACTCCACTGTAGTCTGCTGTAACTATTAAAATGTACAGTGCTGTGAATAATTATAACCATGTGCATAGAAAATTATAATTACTGAACACAATGAATTGATTATATTCCATAGTAGTAATTAATTCCCACTTTAGGGGGAAAAAATAAAAAATAAAATTTACTTCCCTAGGCAGTGATTGCTTCTGCAAGTGCTGTAAATAACATTTTGTCCATTGAAGAACAGTAGGAGCAACCTCATGGTGGGATTCTGCAGAAAGAAAAAAAAATAATAATTACATCTGATTGGACAAACCCTCACTCATCATTATCCAGCTTCACTGCCGGTCTACTGTACTGACAGCACCACACAGAAGTAACAACACAAGCCAATCAGCCAAGCCCATGGGAGGCCCAAAGAACAGCAGCTTGGCTCATTACACGAGGAATCTACAAGCTCAAGCCATGGGCCTTCTTACTATTTCTAATCCACATTCTCGCGCTATCTCTGTGCTTTACTTGGTCTGTTCAGTACTTGCGAGATTGATAGAGCTACTGTCAACTTATGTGCTACGTTGTAAACTTGTGCTAACTTATGTGTGGGAGCCGAGGTCGGCCAGGTCATTTGTCCTTGCTTTCTCATCCAAGTGGAAGCAGTTATCATATCTCGTCTTAGTTTCCAGGCACCTTCATAGAATGGAAATGAATGCCACAAATGTGAGTTTACTGTACTTCATAAACCAAATCAGCACAATGCAGTTAATCTCGCGGACTGGATAGCATACTGTACATACAGGGCCTGTCCCATACATAAGTGGAGCTGACCAGTACTGAATCAAAGGAGTGTACAGTATCATTTCAGATTCTGAGCTCTGCATGTGAAATAAGAAAGTTGTATGTCAGTTGCATCATCACATCCCGTGCTAAATTCATTGGCAAACACTTGGGCCATGATAAATCCCTCAAGTGTTAATCACTTACAATCCAGCCAATATACAGTACTTAAGTCTCAGCAACCAATAAACCTCTAAGAATAGTGTGAAGTCTGAATTACCACATGCTTGAGTGCAACCTCTCACTCAGTGAGCCTGTAGTAAAAAGGTGTCCCACTGCGGTACCCATGGACGTGACCCCCTGAGAGGGTGGAGTACAGTGCAAAAACACAGTCACGCCATGATTCACTCATTCCACCCATGACCTCATCGGTGGTCGACCCCCAGGGTTTCTGGGAACAGCAGTGGAAAGGGAGTGTGGGTGTGGGCAGAAGCAAACAGGCAGGTCATCTTCCATGGAAACAAAACATATAAAGATAACACAAATGAGGTGAGAGTTTGCTGCTACTACAAACAGGTGTGTTGTGTTGTATTGTATTGTGTTGCTTTGTGTGGCCTCATTTAGTAGCACCAACAGGTTTAAACTCATCAGATGAAAAATGTGCCACGTGTACAGAATGGGCTGGGGAGTAGAGCAGCAGGTAGTAAGCAAGGAGAAAGAGTGCTTTGGAAGAAATACAGATATAACAAAAATTCCAAAGTGTATCATATATTACATCACCAACACCCAGTATATACAGTTTATATATATATTTTTATATATATATATTATATATATATATATATATATATATATATATTTTTTTTTTTTTTTTTTTTGTAGTTTTTGAATTTGTATAACAATTTTATTTTAGGTTTTAAATTATTATTATAATTTTTTTATCATTAAGCTCTTCGGATATTATTTGGGTGTGACATCAGACCATGTTTAAGTTGATTAAGATGCCGTGCATTTAGTACATGTACTGCATGTACTCACTCACTCATCATCTATACCGCTTAATCCTGTATTCAGGGTCACGGGGGCCTGGAGCCTATCCCAGGAGACTTAGGGCACATGGCAAGGTACACCCTGGACAGGGTGCCAATCCATCGCAGGGCACAGACACACACACATACACATGAACAGAGCTGTGTAGTGTTGACACAGCCAGATAGCATAGATAGCTATGTAACATCTTCTGTATGAAGTTGTCAGTCAGTTAGAAATTAAAGTTTTTTGAGGGCAAATATTAATATCCGCCAAGATGTATAACTCACTCATTGTCTATACTATAGGGCCTGAGGCGGGTACACCCAATCCACTGGAGGGCACATACACATAGATACACTCACATTCACACACTACGGGCAATTTGGGAACGCCAATTAGCCTAACCTACATGTCTTTGGACTGTGGGAGGAAACCGGAATACCCGGAGGAAACCCACCGAGCACGGGGAGAACATGCAAACTCCATGCACACAGAGACGGGAATCGAACCTGGCCGGGGATCGAACCCGGACCCTGGCGGTGCAAGTGCTAACTACTACACCACCATGCCGCCGCTTATAGAGTATATTTTTATTTAATTAAGCATGATTAATACAAAACAATAACAAATTCTTATAAATATATAGCAGTATGTGGGAGAATTGTGTGCTAGTGGTGAAATCCTAAAATACTTAATTAAACTTTCTACCTTGACGGTAGCACTAGTGAAACCCTGGGTTAAGTGCATTGGTATAGCAGGTGATTACATAGAGGTAGAGGTATCTCATATTGTCCTCTCATAAACGTGATCTGTTATTCTGCACAATCAAAAGTCCTGGTTTGACTTGAACACGCCTCATATTTCAGGTGGGTGTGTACTGACAACATTGCTGAGGTAATTCAAACCTTACACAAAGCTTTGTGTCTGAAAACAGCTCTCTGTGGGAATATTATGAATACTATTTTTAACTCATGACAGGAGGTTTATTTATGACAGAAGGTAAAAACTCCATGTTTTAGGGGCAATTTGTGAAACTTTCATCAACTAAATTTTTTTGGGAATCAGGTCAAGGGCAGAATGATGGATACTAGGGGCAGATCGGATTATCTACGCAAGTACAGAGCTGATGTACTTACAATACGATGGGATCATTTGTGTGTGTGTGCGCGTGCGAACTTATGAACCAAGAAGAGTTTTAGCAGTGTCTGACTGACTTCTACACTCTACCCCAGTGCTACATGCCCCAAACACACTCTAGACAGCCTCATCTCAGTGACAGATGTGCCTCTATAAACACAGGAACCCCCCAGAGAGAACAAAGGGCAGGACGCTGACCCCAAGGCACAAACAGAGACAAAGTGAGTCAGTCAATGAATGAGTGGGTGACTAAATGCACAAGTATGGGTGGATTGATACTTTTTCAGCTACGACCATGCAGCAGCTTTGTCTCCGTTTCTGTCCTTGCAGTGACATTCAGAGACATCAAGTCCATCCTTGCTTTTTTATTGCTTCCATACTTAGACAAACAAGAACACACACACACCAACTTTGTCCGTATGTAATTCAAATCCCAGTTTCTCTCTCTCGCGCTCGCTCTCACATATAAAATATATATATATGACCGCAATGGTAGAATTAGTGAGGGGTAGAACGGTCATTTAACAAGCTGCTGTGGTGACTCACGCATTACAGACTGCTCTATCTCTCTTTCCATACACTCTACAGCCCTGGGTTACACATACTCCCCCAAGAGAGTCTGTTTTTTAACACAAACACAGCTCTTAGGTACCCGTGAACATGTTCTGTATATCTTATATAATCCCTGTGTTGTCTGATTCAAAGAGAATACACACAGTAGGACAGGAACAGAAAATAAACATTGGGACAAAAGAAGAAATGATAAAAAAAAAAAAGAACATGAAACAATGACACCAAGACTGAGAGAACAAACGCACAACCGAAAGAGGCCATGTGGAAAAGTGGCATCAAACCCACCGAAATGGTGCTAGAAAAAATAACCTGTATGAAACATCAAATCGCATTCAAGTGCCTGTAGCCTAAGTTGCTAAGGACAAATTGGGTGACTTGCACTCTGGATTGTCGGAAAATGTGCTGCTGGGGAGTAAGTGTGGAGGAAAGTGTCCACCAATCAACCGATAATTTCAAAGGCCAGGACAAAACTACAGTTCAGAAAGTATTCATCCATTAATGATTATTTTTCTTTTAGCTGGGTTTTATCATCAAATGCAAGCATATCAGGAAGGGATTTCTCATTGCACAGTGGCGTACTGGTAAGCATTGTGGCCTTGCATTTCCAGGGTCTAGGCTTTGAGTCCTGCCTCGGGTCTGTGTGCATAGAGTTTGCATGTTCTTCCCGTGCTTGGTGGGTTTCCTCTGGGTACTCTGGTTTCCTCCCACAGACCGAAGACATGCAGTATAGGCTGAATGGCGTGCGTTTCCAAATTAACCCTTTATCGTTTCTGGAACTTACTATGGCAACAATCCTTATGGTTCTATCCTCACTATGGCTCTGTATGCTACTGTATTCACTGGCAACAGGTTGATTAGCCTAGCATAATAGTGCATAGCTAAACATTACAGCAAAACTACTGACTGTGTGCTTTTCATGTTACCACCACAGATTCCCAACACTATTATATCTTACTCAAGGCTATTTACTGTACATTTCATTTGGAGGAATATTAACCCACCTGTAGTGGCACAAAAGCTTAGCTTGTGTTTAGCTTGGCTGACTTAATCAGCAGCACCTGGCCTCTGTAGATTCCTCCCTAGCGCCGTCTAGTGACCTGTTTGACAGTGTTCACAGTTGCGCACAAAGTACAATGAATTTAACATTTATCATTTTAGAAAACATACCAAAATAAATTGGGGTGTTAGTTAGGGTTCACTGAGTTAGAAACATACTGAAGTACTTTCAATGTTATTTATGTACCAGATTGGTAATAAAAAAATAAAAAATAAAAAAAAAACCTCATATAAGCTCCTAATATGATGGCATCATTGAGAGAGCCTGCTCCACAAAGCTAAAGCAATGTAGTTTAAGTTCCTATTTCCTATTTCCAATTTTCAACCTTGCCATTATCTACTGAACCAATGCTCGGCCAACCTATCTTGGCCCATGGACAAAATGACATTGCACTGATGCCATGTCGTTTGCCCAACTTTGGCCCGACGTCGGAGGACTGACAAAAGGCTACCAAAATTTTGCAGACATTGCGCCAACAAAGCAGTGCTATCTGGGAAGGACCTTAACCCTGTCTGCCCCAGGGGCGCTGTATAATGACTGACCTTGCACTCTGACGTCAGATGGCTTTAAGCGCTGACGTCAGGAATATGCGTAGAATAAAGAATTTCACTGTGCAGTAATGTGTATGTGACAAATAGAGGCTGAACTTCTGAACAATGCTGTACACCGGCTCATGCCCAACTCAGCTCCAGGCCTCCCACAATCCTGTACAGGACAACTGGTACAGTGAATGAGTGAGGAGGGATTTTTATTTATTTATTTTTGAACATTGAAAAACTCTCTACAGAAATAACACTAAATACATATTTGAATGTCCTTGGAAATATTTGTAAAGAGAAAAGCCTAAATGAGGCACTCAACAACCTCAGTAAGAGCTGTACTTGTGCAGTAATTAGAGATTTGAGTTGTCTTCGGTGGGTTTCAATGAACTTTGCACGTTCCGATTTTTTGGCCATTGCTTAATGCACATTTTCTTCAACTGTACAATTTTTTCTGCCAATTTCTCCATGATTTTTTTTTTTTTTTTGCCTTTTCCGATATAGATATCTGGCTTAGTGTAACATTTTCTCCCCCAAAATTAGCTTATATCTTGCTCTATCCATGTTGCCTGTGATGGTAAAAAATAAAAATTCCAGGTCTTTCTGTTAAAAAGCTACCCTAGCACATAATACCACCACCTAATGTGTGTGTTTGATCACAGGAATGCTTTTACCTATTTCTTTACCGATTGTTGAGCCATATTTCCTTTACTCCAAACATTCTGCCTTGGCTTCAGACCAAATGAATCATCTTAAGTCTCATCAAACCACAGATTCTTTTCCAAAAAGCTCTCAAATCTCTGACATGATTTTTCTCAGAAGTGGCAGAAGAGATGTAGAGAAGACGGCTTTGCTTTCTGACTGGGCTCAGATCATATAGCCCACAGTTTTGTGGTGCCCAATAAAGAGCTCATGGTGAAGTTATGAAGGCTGAAAGCATCTCACCAAAGTGTCTAACCACTCTAATTGCTATGGCTAGATCAACAAATGCATCTCTCTGAGGCTTGACAGCTCAGTCAGGCTTTTTTTTTTCTTTCTGTCTGGAAAAAAATAGGACACATTGTGAGAAGATAATACACATGAAAAAAAAAAACATCTTTACCTTATTTTCCCAAAAATTGCACAGTCAATAAAAAAAGAGTATGCCTGCATGCGTGAAACAGAGAGAGAGAGCGAGAGAGAGAGACAGAGAGAATAGTAATGCAGTTGCTGAAAATGAGGCCTGGATTTCACTAGACACTGCAAAGATGCTATGTTCATAAATAGTCATTTTATTGAACTCAGTTTAATTGCCTTCATTACAGAAATAACCCACAAGGCATCCAGAGCTGGAGTGGAGCTTGAACCACATTAGCATCTATATTAGCAACTAAATACATCAGCTCGTGCGCTGCCAACCTGCCGCGAGCCCCTTCATGCTGGATGACGGAAATACGAAGCCGGGCACGCCAACGAACTGCGCTTTGCTCTCCAAATCCTACGCCTGTGGCTCTCATATCAAAGTGATGACTGTTCCAGGCAGAATGGGGGTTAAACCAAAGATGAGGATCTCACCGGGGAGTGTTCAACCCCATAATGCAGCCGTCCTCTGCAGGCACAACCCCTGCGGCATGCCATTAAAGACAAACCCTGCCTGGTATGAGTCAACCCCGCTTGCTCGTGTGGGTATAAGAGAAAAGATTCTCAAGAGGCTGAAGTGAGACCTGGGTTTTAATTTCCCAAGAGGAGCCCAGAGGGACTGTCAAATGTCAGGGACTGCTACTTCTTTTTTCTCTTCCATTCTATCTGAAAAGCTTTGTCTCACTGCAGGTGATCTTGCAGTAGGTGGAAAAGAGTTTGATAATGACACCTTGGTTTCATTACTCTTCTCTTCTCTCTGGCTGACAGTACAGGTGACTAGCCCAGGGCTTTTGTACAGAGGCTAGCTATTTTAAAACATAATATATAGTACCTGTACCATTTACATCCAGTGCTCTTTCCTGTTATACAGTTCTGATCTGGACTGTAACTTGCACTTGAACTGGATGGCCGACTAGAAACCGACTCTATTGTAGACAGTCTTGGTTAATTGAATTGTCAGTGGGATGAGTGGGAAGCTCCTAAGATGAAGACTTCATGCGTATAATGGATTGCTGATGGAACTACAGCAGGTAGAAATAGGAAGGACTATACAACTGGAACTTTACTACTAGTTCCACAAAATTTGGTATGAAGACAGTGTTCAGGCAGATATCTGCACAATCTTGCTGAGTGCCGAAATGCTGAAAGATCTGCAAGTTCGCTGCTCTGCTTACTATTCATGCGAGCGTGCGAGGAAGAGATAGGAGAACAACTAGTTCTGCTGAGTTTTTGCTTCTTTCAGAGCATTCAGACACGGTCACCTTTCTCAAACTCTGCATCTCTCTTTTTGTCATAATGACAAAACCTTTTTCCCTTTTTTTTTCTCACAGAAAGCATGGAACTTTTCAATTCGACTGCTATTTCTGCATTATTCGAACAATAACATCAGAATGAACAATGTAGATGCCTATTGACTAACAACTGATCTGACCAGGTCAAGGTTAAAAGCATTACTCAAGTCACTTTATCAGAGCCATAACCACTGAGCCACTACAGGCCATCATCTGAGATATGAATCATAGCATGTTCTTATTCTATTAAAAAAAAAAAAAAAAAAAAAAAAAAAAATATATATATATATATATATATATATATATATTATATATATTTTTTTTTTTTTTTTTTTTACATTTTTTTTCCTGAATATTTTAATAAAGGAGGTCACAGTGACATCCTACTGTATCATTTCCCAATTCCACATTTCTAAATTACACCCCAGGGTATTTTCTACTTAAATGTGATTCATAGAGTAATGTTTTTTTTTTTTTTTTTAAATCAGCAACCATAAGAATAAAAGCAGCTGGTCCAGTCACGTCCTAGGCTTATCAGCATAGCATGATGCCTAATTCGCTATTCATATTATTAATAATGAAAGGTTAGTAAGACCTAAAGCTAAAGCCTCATCACTGTAGATACTGCAGCAGGAGGGAGTGAAGATGTATTCCACACCTCCTTCGCAAGTCTGCCACCTTTGCCTTATTTCGAATCTGGAAAAACCCTGGCGTGTGACAGGAGGAGGGAAGTAGGAGGAGGACAACATAGGGGAGAAACTCATAATCCTCTCGCTTCTCTCTCTCTCTCTCTCTCTCTCTCTCTCTCTCTTTTTCCATGGTGACAGCGAGAAGTGGTGTGAAGGTTTTCTGCTCAGACAAGAAATTGAATTTTGCCTCCTTCTCCCTGAGCTCATATTTATGACTGTGTCACTGCCTGCTGCATTGCACCGTCTGTCTAAGCGAATGTGTGGGCAAAGCAGAGATGAGCAAAAGCTTCCTGCACCCACACACACTCACTCACACTCGCATACACACATACGCACACCTTCGATGCCCTTACACATAAAAAAAAAAAACAACCACAACAAAAAAAGAAACAAACATCACATACACAATATCCTCACGCAGGTTAAAAATGTTTCCTCGTTCACATCAGCATGGCCTAGACAAATAATTCTGTGAAAAATTAAATAGAAGCATCAGAGGGCCAGGTACCGGTGTGAAAAAAATCAGTGTCCTACATACAGTATGTGAGGGAAAAAAGATGACCGTCCACTGGCACTGTGACTGCTATTTTTGTATAACCCTAAAATCATGATACCCCTCTGCATCTGGTCTCACTCAGCCTGTCCTCCTGTCTAATATTTCTTAGTTATAGCAGCCTTGACTTTGTGCTGTCCTCTGAGAATTTGGGGCTGCTGTTCAACATGAAGCATTTCCGCAATTCTATCATGTCGACCTTGACCTGGAGATTACTGACCTGTAACATGGTCGGTTTGGCACAATCATTCTCTATACTGCTTATTCTGGGTCGCAGGGGGCCTGGAGCCAATTCCAGGAGAGTTGGGGCACTAGGCAGTGTCAGTAAGCATATCAGAATTGCATTTTTTTTTCTGGTTAACATTGTGGTCTTGCATTTCCAGGGTCAAGGGTTTGAGTCCTCCTGGTGCTTGGTGGGTTTCCTCAGTGTACTCAGGTTTCCTCCGAAGACATGCAGTATACGCTGATTTCCAAATTTCTCGTAGTATAGTTGTGTGAAATAGATTGGTAGGGCACACATTGCGATAGTTTGGAGCTGGAGCCTATTCCAGGGGACTTGGGGCACTAGGCAGTGTACGTCCAGGACAGGGTGCCAGTCCATCATTGAGCACAAGCACTCAAACTCACTCACTATGGGCAATTTGAAAATGGCAGTTACACTACTCCGCATATCTTTGGTCTGTGGGAGGAAACTGGAATACCCATATGAAACCCACTAAGCACAGGGAGAACACGCAAACTCTATGTACATAGAATCAAGGCAGTAATCAAACCCTTGACCCTGGAGATGCGCAAACCGGATCATAGATAGTTTGTCGGAATTTCCTCTTTATCTCTGCCTTAATGGTGGAGTCAGTGGTTTTTCAGTCAGATAGTTTCATAGAATATTTGGCTTGGGCTGAAGTAGCCCAGTACAGTATTGTCCTGGAAGGAGAGAAGAGCAACTGCCTGCCAAAAAATCACATTCAAAACCATTCATGGTTACACTTTCAGCATTAAAACACATCTGATAATGCAATGTCATCTGAAACACTGTGTCTCCTTAGAAACTGCTATTAAATTGAGGTTCAGTTAAAACAAGATAAGAACGTTATGAGTATTTGGAAAGTTTTGTAAATTTTCACATAATTCTTTTCTATACAAAATAAAATTGCATTATTTTTTGCTATACACAAGTTCAAGTGTTTCTACTGCATACAGATATTAAATTATCGATTTTTTAAAGGATGCATGAAGCCAAGAATAAGTGAACGATATGAGGCGATGTTGTGGTAGTAGTATGGCAAGAATTCAACACTACTTTCACCCCTGATATTTGGCCTCCATTACTGAACAGCTTTAAAAAATAAAAAATCATTAAAAAAAAAAAACTGTTAAGAGAAAATAGCTGGCCGATGAGGCTTCTCCAGTCTGGAGAAACAATTAATAATGTGAACAATTATCCAGAACAAACACACTTATACTGCATTCTATGTACTCAACCGCTTTCCCAGTACGCAGTAGTAAACATGAACTGTCTCTTAAGCTCACGTGGGAACACAGTTACTGCAGAATTACATTTGTGCAGAATTTCATGGTTACTTTGCTTTGACATTTAGAGCTGAAATCCCAACACATTACTTTGAGCTGCAGAGAAATGAACAGAGCTGTGTAGTGTTGACACAGCCAGATAGCATAGATAGCTATGTAACATTAGCATAAATCTTCTGTATGAAGTTGTCAGTCAGTTAGAAATTAAAGTTTTTTGAGGGCAAATATTAATATCCGCCAAGATGTATAACTCACTCATTGTCTATACTATAGGGCCTGAGGCGGGTACACCCAATCCACTGGAAGCAACATACACATAGATACACTCACATTCACACACTGCGGTCATTTGGGAACGGCAATTAAGCTAATCTGCATGTCTTTGTACTGTGGAAGAAAACCGGAGCTCCCAGGGAGCACAGGGAGAACATGCACACAGACTTAAGGTGGAAATCAAACCTGGACCATTGAGGTGGTCCCTTTATATCAGAAGTTAAAAATAAAATAACTGTATTGTGTGGCATACTGTATTAAACCGGTTAGTATGCTGAAATTGTATCCAAGCAGTAAATGATAGTGGTGTCTTTGATACAGTGGAAAAAATACATTGGTAATTATCAGTAGCAGTATGGATATTTTCTAAGGCAGGAATGATTTAGTTTTATGGCTTTTAAAGGGGGAAAAAAATCAGTTCCAAAATACAGCTTCAGCTAACATAAGTCAAATCTCTGACTACACCTTTAAATGTAGGTTGAGGGAAATAAAATGGAATTATCCTCATAATTTTGAGCATAAAATAGCCCTTAAGGTATCAATTTCAAAAACCCATACTATACACACACGCACACATACACACACACACACACACACACACTGCAGCAGCAGCTGCAGCAACCTTTCATTTATTCTCCAGAACAGACTATGATGGGAATACGTGGATATGTGTGCCTCGTATCCTTCTGCAAGGCATGCCTTCGTCATGCTGTTATATAACTGTGAAAATTTTGGAAGTGTATGAGCGAGTACACAGATCTTGCGCCCTGAGGGCAGATTTGAAATTCAGACGGAAGAAGCCAAAGTGGAGTAAATAAAATAAGAAAGAACTCCGTGCACAAATGGGTCTTACTACATGGGGCCTGATGATCCACCCACCCACACTTCCTATATTCCTACCCCCTGATCCTGATCGGAGTGCGCAGTAGTGCAGAGACTGGAGCATGACTGAGAGAGCACAGGACCTACATACAGTAATGTATGTATGTAGTACAACCGAATTCAAAGAAGCAGGGAAATAAATAGTCCTATGACTCAGATACAGCGTCTGCCCGTAATTCTATCAGAATGAAGGCTGAGCCGTGACCTTTGAATATCTATCAGCATATCTGACATTAATATTTGAGCCACATACAGAATAATACAGTAGCATTACAGCATAGCAGTCTCACAAACACTCATGGAATACATAAATCAGTTCTTTGATGTAGTGACAAATATCACTTATATGTACTGTATTCTGAAACTAGACAGAAAAGAATGATGGCTCTAGCACAATTCCCACTGATGTACAATTGCACTAAAGAACCAATAGCATCCCGATAGCATCTTCTTGCATTTTAATTGTCATTATTCAAACCCAATGGTTTCATTTCGAGATAAAATTGCTTCGCGCTCCTTCTGAATGATAGAAGACATCAGGGAAGATGTCATTATTGGAACCCAGTGTTAATTTACCTGTCTAAATGAGGGCTCACTTGTGTGTGAGTTTAGCGGTCACCCTGACAACTCAAGACAGCTTAGACAGCACTTACAAAGGGGTCATGGTGGGGCGCTGGAAAAAAGCTGTCTCCAGCAAAATATCCTCATCCCCCCCATTTTTCATTTGCATGACAGATCTGCAATGCAGGAGAGATAAGGAGCCTGACTTGCTCTGAAAGACTGAAGGAGTGGCATCCTTGTCATTTGATTGGCAGATTTTTAAGCCCCCTCATTCACAGGCGTTTCATGAATAGTGATATCGTCAATTTTTTATCTTTAGATATCTATGATTTTTAAACGGGCTGAATGACTGGAGCATAGTGGGCATGGCTGATACTGAGAGGATGTCGGTGAGTGATGAGGTCATGGCGCGAGTCAGGGTGCTGACTTTGTTAATTTCACATGAGTTTCATGTGAGCAAACAAGGCCAGCAAAACTAATGACACCCCGCACAGACTGCATGGCCCCTCAATCCGTCAGGCATTAGGGCAGAATGGCAGGGCTTGTGCACTTGCGCACTCACCCACTCGCACACAGCCTCCCTCATTGATCTTAGTTATGGCTACTGTTCAGCTTTAATTTATGGTGCCATTAAGCTTTCTGCTGTTCTAGCCCTGACAGACAACCAATAGCAAGGACTGTTGGAGAGCATTTTGAACACGCCTGCCAAAATTGCATTATTGTAAAAAAGAAAAATCGTGTTTACTGTTAGGACATTGTGTGCAACAGTGTGTGGGCATATGGTAGACTTATACTGCCAAACAAACGGCACATCACAATAAGCATGACTGCATATAAAAGTCACAGTGAGACATATGTGCATATTGACCCCTGGAGATTATAGCAGGGCTCTAATCGAGGTGACACACACATAATACTGTATGCCTGGTTTGTAAATCTGTTTAGAGCACGCACAGGTTGGAAATAAGACAACATCCAGAAGCAGCACCAGTCAGGCCGCCGTTCCATCTAACAGAAAAAGACATATAAAACGCTTATACAGGAATTGAGCTGGAGAATTTAATTAGAAAAAGCCATTAGGCTTCCTACTCTTTCTTTTAGAGCCACAAAGTCTGTAATGTAATGGAAAAGAAGCGTTTTTACTGTCAGAAATGCAGCGTTTGATTGACAGGAGCCACGGTGCCTGAGCTGTACTTTATAATCAGATTAGGTGTGCTCACTGGCCCATTAAGACATTTTTTGGCAAAAATGTGAAATAGGACAAATGCTAAAAGAGGCTCATGAGTGCAGGAAGCACACTGCCCCATGCTAATGGGGTGGAGCAGAGGACATAATTATAGGGTTCCTACGGTCAAAAATTTTATGCCTAATTTAGATAGTATAAATACACTGCAGCCAGCAAGACCTTTTTTATACTGTAGTAAGCAATCAGTAATACACCTGATTTACATCAGTTTCTGCAAACTTTGGGTGTACACATACATCTCAGATAGTCTGGAGGAGGAAAACAGTGTCTATACGTACATCAGATGTGTCCACCTTTTTAGACAAAATAAAAGACATGTCTCGCTTCCCAGATGCCTGAAGTTCTGAGCTAGTCGCAGGTATTTGTATGCTAGTTGGGCTAGAAGTAACACCAGGATGAAAAACTGACACAACACTCCTCTGTTATCCTCCTTGTTTTCATGTGGCCAGAACTACACATCAAACCAATTAACAGTAAATCTGGACATTACTTCTAATTCTACAGCAAGCACTCAGTCAAGCAGCTTGCATCCCATCAGATAATAATGTGCCCAAGTGCCGCTCTCCTAATGAGAGTAATTTGGGAAGGCGTGCTTAGCTAATATGACTGATAACAAGGGCATTGTCTAATTGCACATCTAATGTGTCATTTAGTGTTGATGACTTTCAATAGGAGGGGCTGGCAAAAGTCCTGGATGCTCTGATGGGTCTTTTGCCTCATGAGAGAGAAAGGGAAAGAGCTGTGTTCAGGCAGTAGTACTAGAGCAAGCCTGACAAACCTATTTCCCTTATGCATTATGCTGTACACATATGTGAAATTATTACATTATTATTATTGTTGTATAAAGATCTTCTAAAAATCTCTAACTATAGGAATTGCTTCAGTTTTTGCATGTACAGCCTGATGGCCAACATAATTTGTGTCTGAATAATTCTTTACTGATTCTTTTAGATAGTAATGTAATGGTTGGAAATCTAAAATGTTGCTTATATTGACATTATTACTTAAACATCTAAAAAAATGTGAAAGGTTTCCTAAGACTTGCACAGATGTTTTGTACCTAATTGATTCATAATAGAGTATGTTTATATATAGATATAGATATAGATATATAGATATATATTGACCATTGCAGGAGAGAGAGAGAGAGATTACAAGCAGATTGTTGGTTGAATACAGATCAGAGGAGGACAGTGCTGGCGTGTTTACAAAAGGGATCATGAGCGATAACCTGCTCCCCAGTTCCCCCACACCAAGTCTCACTGCTTTGGACAGTCAGCAATCCTGCTCAATAATTCACTCACAGAGACAGTATGTGGCAGTTATGCCACCTTTCCTGCTTAGGATTGGAGTCACATCAACAATACGCGGTTGAGAAAATGCTTACTGTAGCTAACGCAGCGAGACGTAATCAGATTTAATTTCTGCCTATGCGTTTGAGCCAAGCTACACTGTGCTGCAGAATATAAAACTCAAGCAGAAAATGAAACAGAAGTCGGCAGCCAATGCAAATGAAGTATCGTTTTTTTTTTTTTTTTTTTGTCTTACATCCTAATGCTAATAAGGGAACACTTCAATTACTCTGCATATTCAGAGGATTTCCCTATCATTAAATCAACTCCATAGACCAGACAAATGATTTAATTACTTAGGAAATGACGATCGGAAGAGCGCGCAGATGTATTCGTTTGAAACCGTGCTAATATACAATGCCCGCAAAGGAAAGTAGATATACTCGGAAGAACTAAAGGTGGGCATGTTCATAGGCACAAATGACGAATTCGTGGGACAATGGAGTCCCAGTTTCTAAATGACTTCATTCTAACCTTTAGCAAGATGCAATTTATTTGAATACTAAAAAAGATTTTGTAAATTGTGACACCTATTCAGGCACCTTATACACACTGGCTGACAAATTGACTTCCTAAGAGATCTTGTAGCCTGTACAATAATTGCCAATTAGGATGGGTTTAAAAATCACACATGAGCTTAAGAAAGGACTATGATTACTGAGTGACAATCTTGAACCGCTTCACTGCTGGACTGCATACATATACATGAGGTGCGGGAGTGTAACGGGAGCCAAATGAAAGCACCACCATGGGGTTTAGAAAGCTGCCGTTTTCAGAGCTCATGTAACAAAGCTTCACGCCCAATGTCAGAAGCTCTTTCGCATTCACAGCAGCCTGCTATTCTAAAGCTCAGGGCTGTGAGTTGCTGTTCCAGGTCATCTGTACGGAGTCCCTGCTTTATGAACAGACACGTATTTCCCCGGGGAGCCATGAGATGGTCTCTGTGTTGACAAGCACTTTAATATTTTATGTCTTTGCTCGGATAAGTGGCAAGCCAGTTTCACATATATCACCCCTCTCTCCTTACAACAGTTAAAACACACATACATAACTCTATCCGCTTGTTCACACACATTTTCGCTACCTGAAGCAGCCAATTAAGTAGGACCCCAGTGTAGAGAAGATAGGGCTAGTGGGTGGTTTTAACCATAACTCACCTTTAACATACGCTTTATCCCATGTGAAGTTGCACATATCTACTTGTTCACATTGAGGTAGCGGAGGACACCAGGAGAGCAAGCCCCTTTCAAGTAGTGCTTGAACTCAGTCAAAGCATTTCACTCATCTTACATCAAAAGACAAAAAAAACGGCCTTGACTAAAGCAGCATGTGGTTTAAGACAGCACAAAATTTCCCCTTGCTGCTCGAGATTCAGCTTTGCCTATGAAATAATTATGGAATAAGACACACCTGTGCAAGCCGTTATAGAAAAATAATCAACAGCAGGGTCTGATTATTTTTCAATCCTAACATATTCCTAGGTGTTTAATTAATTATACCATATACGACAGCAATCTGCCAGCAGTGGATTTTTTCAACTGCATCAATGTACAACCCATTATACCTTTCAAACATTTGTCTGGTATTGACTATATTTATTATAATTTACTGTAAAGATGAATCATCTACATTCGGTTTTTATTTTATCACTAGTCTCACTTCTCTGAAGAACATTAAGCTAAAAAAGCACAATTTGCAGTGAGCTGTAGTGCACTGGGTGCTCTGGTGCCTTTCTAGCATGCCCAGGGTTGACTTTTTTTCAGTAATTTGTTCTGCATTGGTCTTTCTGGATCAGACCGAATAAGCTGGCATTTGGTCCCTGTGGGCATAAATGAGCCGCATGCCCCCATGATCCTGTCACCAGTTTGCTGGTATATAATTCATAAGAAATGTTTGTTAATGTAACAAATTTGGTAATGTTTTGCGGTACAGTGCTGTGATACAAAAACTAACAATATGTTCAGATATCAGTTTTCTTAATATCTTATCTTTTACTCAAGCATCATGTACAGGCAATGCATATTTTACATATTTAGATAAGTTCTTATCATTAATTCAATAACAAATACTAAGGAAATGATGTAAGTACTTGAGAAAGCATTACTAGAATATGGTATGCTTTAGCACTAAAATGGACATACAGCAACACAGAAGAACATCAAGTGTTAAAAATGCCATAATGGACCCAAATAGACTTACTGTACAGTATGTACTGTAAAAAAAAAAAGGTTTAAACATTATAATACTGCATTTTGACTGCCTCGACATATTTGCTTATATACTGTCTGTCAGCATAAAAATTTTCACTCATAATCAGCAGTGTAACCAACCATTTAAAATGGAATTGATTTAAAATTGTTTTCACGACAGGCCATCAGCTATAATAATGTGGAAAGCACAACAGTGGTGATGGATCATTCAAATCAGGTGCTAGGAGGAAAGAAATGCCATATATGTGACCTGTCAAATCAAATCAGGGATTAAGTTGCATTTTTGGGTAATTTGACTTTTCAGATTCAGGTTTATTTCTGTATCATGTGCGGTTGGTGAGATACGGCCAGTGAATTTGTGAGTTTGTTACAAGGAAGGACTCAGACAAATCCGTGAACATATGATTTTTAGAATATTTAAATGAGGATTTGGGGGTGTAATAAGTAATAGGGAACCACAGCAGAGTGGTTTTATAGTGAACAAGTGACTGTTTTTCTATCGTGACTGGGGTAGCCAGTCATGCAAAGTAAAGGAATGTGCTTAAAAAGACAATGTTTAAGATTAAACTGTTCTTAGTTTTTTGAACGATCAGTAAGAAGATATTTATAAACCGATTTTTGCCAAAATAGATTTTTTTTTGGCATTTCACCTGCTACATTGGTGCAAAACTAACCTGTGCAACTGACTTGATATGGCAGGTCACATACTGTATTGTGACTTTCATGACTGTTTGTATGCAGTTGTACTGTATGTAATTTGTATGCAGTTTTTTCTGGAGTTATTTACCATTGACATTAAAATTATGTTCTTTTTATGTTTTTTTGTTGTTGTTGTTGTTGTTGTTTTTTTGGTATTGCTGGTAAGTGAATAAATAAATAAATAAATTAATTAATTAATTAATTGATTTAAAAAAAGTATTCGTCCCCTTTAGTGTTTTTTTTCTTCATCTTTGTCACAATGTTTCAGATCTTTTATATTACACAAAGTTTACCTGAATACACAATGCAGTTTTAATATGATGATTTAATTTATTAAGGGGGCAATTATTATTTTTTTATATACAGTCAGGTAGGTTTGGACAGTTTTTTTCCCCCCATAATAATTAAAATCATCGTTTTAAAACTGCATTTTGTATTTACTCGGGTATTCTTTTTTCTAATAATAATTTAAAAAAAACATTTTGTTTGTCTGAATCATTTAGGTATGACAAATATGTAAACAATAAACAAACAAACAAAAAAACAGGAAGGGGGCAAATACTTTTTTCACTGTAAATAAAAACCAAACGTGTAAATGCTAGCTCGCTTCAATCATTTTCTAGCTTTCATGTTCTGCCCGAAGGACAAGGTGCTTAGCAACGGTCCACTTTCATGTCTTCACCTTCCCATGTCAAAACCACAAATTCATCTTGAAGATTTGAATGCTCCGTGGTTTCCAAATGTTTTTTGCTACCCTTTACTGAACTTTCCTTCTGCTCATTTAAGCAACATACAGTAGTCTAATAGAGCTGTCAGTTCTCCACTTCACTTACCCCAGTTCAACTGCCTGCTTCCGCAGTAGTGGCCCTGTTATCCAATGCAAATTAAACTGAACTGTTTCTTGTAAAAACAATAGGGCTGGTCAAGAGAAGACAGCGCTGTAGTATGAGTTGCATAATCTGTAAAACAAGAATGTCACACCATTAATGGAGATTTTTATCTCTTTAGCTTCAAAGACTGAACACAAAGCCTGGAGTGCGCTTCCTGATTAATGCATCTGCTGCGTAGCCACAGTGAAATAGAAGGCTCTGCAGGCATTTGTTATAAAAAGCCAAGATGAGGCACACACTCTGTCATTAGTCACTAACCAACAAGGCACATGGGTGAATATTATTGCAGTCTATGAATTAATGAACATCATCTAATATACAGTAGATTAAATACATTCTGTTAAAAAACCTTCCAATCTTGATGCACAGGTAACATTACAGACTTTTTTTTTTTTTTTGTCAAGGTGAATGCATTGCTTGTTGCGTACCTTAATTGCATATCAAGTGTGGAGTAAAGTATAACTAATTAGAGAGTCAGCAGTCTCATTCAATAATCTTTCTGTTCATTAACCTCATGCCCACCTCTGTGACTGCTGTTAGTTTGGCTGATAGATGGTAATATGGAGAGACTGCATTTTCCCTGTTTGCTGAGGTGTGCTTGCTGTGACAGCTTTGACAAATGGTGCAATGTGGCTTGATCCACAGAGAGTGTGGTACAGCACCGCAAAGCCCAACCAAGTTCACTGCAAACATGACACTGCGCTAGTGCACACCATTAAATTGCAAATTTGTCCAAGGTTAGTGCAAGAAAAACATGACAACTTCTGCTTGGACTTTGTTTTTTTTTTTTTTTTTTTTTTTTAAATAATAATTTTGTCTTTTGATGTAGGATAATAAAGGACAAATTGTTTGCACATAAGCACATTTACATTGTGGTGACAATACAGGTTAAGGATCTAAGAAAACATCCAGGGTAATCAAATAAATGTAGCTGCTTATTCTTAACTGTCCCAGATAAATTCTTTGAATTTCCATGATTTGAATTTCAAAAAAATTAATTATTTGTAACCATTATCCAATATTGTATTAAAGTGGATGTTTGATATTGTAGGTGGTACATAAAAGAAGCATTAAGGAGCTTAGGAAGAGAATAATGCATGTGAAAATCTGCACAATAACCTTAAATTCTCCATTTTTAGGAGGGGGAAGGGTTTCCTGTTTCCCCCCCAACAGATCAGCTCTGCCCATCATACTATAGCTACCAACAATGGTGAAAGGTAATATGCTTCTGCCGTGGTCTTACTCATGTGTGATACCTTTTTAAACCACTGCTCATGCTGCAACAATGGCAATGTAACAGACGTGCAAGTGTTTTTTGCCATCTTCTGAAAGCATGAGCTCACGGGAATCCAAATCTCCCACATTATCACCCTCTTTTTGAGGTTATTATTGGTCCACCTCAGTTCAAGGTTTTTGGACTGTGGGAAAAAACTGGAGTATCCAGAGGAAACCCACCAAGCATGGGGAGAACATGCAAACTGCATGGACACAGTGACGGGAATCGAACCTGGCCAGGAATCAAACCTGGACCCTGGAGGTGCAAGGCGACAGTGCTATCTGGAAATGAGTGGGATACAGTATATTAGGCAGCAAATGAACCAAAAGCTGATTAGTTGGAAGCAGAATAAAATGGTCGAGCATAAGGATATGAGCTACTTCGACAAGGGCCAAAGTGTCATAGCTAGAGAACTGGGTCAGTGCAACTCTGAAACTGTAGCTCTTGTGGGATGTTGTTGGTCTGCAGTGGTCAACAGCGATCCAAGGAAGGAAAACCGGTGAGCCAACAATAGGGTCATGGCTGGCCAAGTGTCACGGATGCAACTTGGGGAGCAAAGGCTGGCACGTGTAAGCCAAAAGGTTAATTCTGGTTCCAGTTTAACCAGAAATAGTGCATCACTTACTTACTGGGACTTACTGTTGTTTATTTTGTAATCTGTGTACATTTAAATATTAAAATATTTTGTACAGTGCTTGTATTTTACACTTGATCACTTATTATATTGATAATGGCTGATTACTATTTATAGTGATCAGCCATTTTAAACAGGGATACAATTCAATATTTTAGTCTGAATGCATATATTTCACACATTGTATGGATCATTTCCATGCTGATGAGTTTTTCCCCCCAATTTCCAGCCCCTCTAATGGCACTAATATAAATCATAAATAGATTTCCTATTAGTGCTTAGCCTGATTAACTCCACACACCAACCCATCATCTCCAACCCACCTGCCTCGAAGTTTGACTCAAACCCCCCTTGTAGACCCTCCATCTGCAGGTGTGTTGCTGCTCACAGCTGTCAGCTGCCATGACTAAACATAGGGGCTTTTTTTTCTTGTTCTCTCTCTCTCTCTCTCTCTCTCTCTCTCTCTCTCTCTCTGTTATTGTAGTAAATGTTATAGGAGAATCGTCTCTTCTTTATCCAACATACCCCCTCACACCCACCCCTTAGTGTGAGAGCCACCCACACACAAGGCTACTGTGTCACTATGAAGGCTACACCATGACTCACAGAGCACACCTTCATCTCTTGATGCAGTACACTGATTGTAAAAGACATTCCATGTCAAAAAAGGGGGGGGGGGCAAATAGGAATGACACAGGTCACAGCAGTTTATAGGATGGTCTTCCTCCAGGTGCTCGGGCTAAAGCCATGCGATGACTAATTGGCTTTTCCAAATTGCTCTTATTGTATAACTGTGTGTGTTTTTGTGTGTGCTTGTGCCTTGTGATGGGTTCGCACCCCATCAAAGAGGTGCCCTTTCCTAAGTATAGGCCCCAGGCCTCCCATAACCCTACATTTCTACATAATGGATGGATGGATGGACAGACAGACCGATAGATAGATGCATGAATGGATGGATGGATGGATGGATGGATGGATGGATGGATGGATGGATGGATGGATGGATGAATGATGGATGGTATTTTATATCAACACACTTCACAATGAGTTTCGCACGTTCCTACTGTGCCTACATGGGTTTCCACCATATTTCTACAACCACCCAAAAGCATCAATGAACTGTAGGTGATGGGACATGCCTCATGTCCACTGCTCCAATCATAGCCTGCCCAGGATTAAGTAGTCTCTGATAATGATTGAATTCCCTACAAATCTTCTACTGTATATGTTGTATATTTTGCTATTTTTGTTTAAAACCTATTGCATTATTCACGAACATACACAAATGACCTACCTATACGCTTAGACACGCATTGACTGAGATTCAAGCTATCCCCTAAAATCCAGTCTATATATAACACAAGAGGAGACCACAGGGGAGGTTCATGCATGATTGTGGCTGTCGCTCCCATTCATCTCTCAAACGGAGGGGAGTCTACATGACAGCCAGCAGAGCCTCCACTTAGTGACAGCTCTGACCTTCTTCGATTAGACATCTATATTTCCTCTCACACTCGCAGGGCAGTCCCTGGGTATAATGCCAGTGTAGACAGTGAAGTATGACAGTTGAGAGTATTTGACCTTGGGCAACCATTTACAGCCAGATCCGTAAACTCTTAAAGCTGCTGATGTGCAGATGACCTTGTTATCAGGTTTCATGCCCAATCTGAGCTGGAGAGGAGATCTTTACTCTCAGTTTCATTTATTCAGCTCCGCAGCAGTAAAAGACCATGGATCATTATGACATTCTGAAACATACTGAAGGAGAGCATAATTGTAGAAAAGTACTGTAGTATGGGCCCCTCTAAGCAGTTATTACTGAGGGGAACAAGTGATGGACACTGAACAACTACCAGAAGTGTACTTATAGTCAAATTTACTCAAGCTCAAGTAGGTAACATTCAAGTGTATATCATAGTGAAAATAGTCTGCATTTCATTACAGTAAATCCCACACAAAAGCAAGAAAAAACACTGACATTTTTATTCACAATCCTCCTGTTTTAGCCCATTTTTTTGTTGTTTAGCTTTTGCCCTCTCTCAGGATCGCCACATCAGTTCATTCAATCCTCAATTAGTTTTACACCAGGTGACCTTCCTGACACAACCTACCCAATTCTCCAGACTTGGGATTGGCACTGAGGATGCCCTGCATCTCAGTGGATGGGTATTATATATGGGCATAGTGTTATGGGCTCAACAGTGGCCTTCTGATACTCTGAACATTATCTGGAGCCTCAACCATCTGAGCAACACCGAACCCTCCTGTTTTAACTGATGTTCTGACCTTTTTAATGTAGAGTACACTTTTATAAAAAGAAAATTAAATATAGAACTCTTCGTTTTTTTCCTTTCAGGAAATCTTTGCAGATTAATTCTGCGATCAGTTTTAAAGAGATAATGACTAAGCCCTAATTGCTGCAAAGGTCACACATCTTCATAGTGTGAAAGCTGTAGGGTTTTCCTGAGTCTAATAGTCATTCTTATCACATTCTACTAGTGCACACAGTGACACTATTGAAAAGAGAATAAAGAAGCGAAAGACTTGTCAATTGCTGGAAAAGTCCAAAATGCTCAACACTCTAAGTGCACACCACATGATTGTCTGGGTTCGATTCCCGCCTCGGGTCTGTGTGCATGGAGTTTGCATGTTCTCCCCATGCTTGGTGGGTTTCCTCTGGGTGCTCCGGTTTCCTCCCACAGTCCAAAGACCTGCAGACAAGGCTAACTGGCATACCCAAATTGCCCATAGTGTGTGAATTAACGTAGGGTGTATTCTGCCTCTTGGGATTGGCTCGATCCCCCCCCCCCCCCCGTGACCCTGTATATAGGATAAATAGTGATACGTAGGTTTAGACAATGAGTGAGTGAGTGAGTTAATATAAGCCCTGTCTAAGAGTCTTTCATCTATATGATTTAAATGTTTACCAGCTTCAGCTTAATTTTATTTAATCACTTAATTAAGCATTGAATTAGCTCCCCAAAGATGTAGGTGTCTTTATAAAACTAAGGAAATCACAATATACAGTATGTCAATGCCAGTCACATAACAGACATACAAGTTAGCAGCAATTAGAAAAAAATGCAATATTACCACTCTTTATGTACAGTATGAGTGTCTTGTCGCTTCTCACGGATGGGCATGTTTTGGTTCTCTGACGCGGAACCCCAGTCACAGGTCACTGTACTCTTACTGCATGTCTAAAAGTCTCTTACTAAAGGCAATAAAGTTTTTGAGTATTTATAACCTTTCTCGCCAGTATTGAGACATTATTCAGACTCCTTATTTGGGAGGGTTTTGCAAAAAAATTGCAGAATAATTCAGATCACTTGAGATTGGAAAGGTATCTGAGATCTCTAGAGAGCCAGTGTGGTTCAGACAGCGGCTGTCAAGTGGAATCCTACTACTAACTGCTACTGGTGCAGCATGGTAAATACCTGATTATGTGCAGATCACTTTTTTTCCCCCTCTAGTTTGGGCTCTGTGTGGTCTCTGTTTTTTCGAGATGAAGAACATGTAAGCATGTGTGTGTGTGTTAGCGAAGATGAAATGCCAAGCATGACATTAAAAATGTTTGTATCTAGCACTCAGGAGAATGATTGTCTGGCTCAAACATTCTCTGTAGCAGAAGATCGAAGTCAGTCTGGCTTCTGTGAAACTTAGTTTTCCTTTTTGTTCTTTTTCTTTTCTTTTTTTTTTCTTTTTCAACTCCCGCTTCTTTGCATTAAGTTGCACTTACTGCTTGCTTTCTCCCGAGAGGTGATAGCTATGATGCAGAGACTCTAATTACCGAGTCCTCTCATTCTCCACTTGAACCACATGTGGTTCTGTCACAGGGGGCTGTCAGTGCAATAAGACCGGACTGGAATAACGGAGGACCATCTGAACGACAGCCAAGGCCAACCACTGCGGAAAAGACAGTTCTCAAGCCAAACCTATTAATGTGGTTTGTCAGTTTATCTCATTAAGAATGGACCCCAGGCTCAAGGAAAGGTCAAGGGCAAGCCTTCATTAACCAACCTAGCAAAGAAATAAATATTGACTTGGTAAATCATCAGTGGTTTAGTCATAATAACATAATAATGGAGCATTGTTACATTTGTTTTTGGCTCTGTGTCAACAGTCAGTTTGTGTCAGTTTAATGAGTGCAGTGTTAAGCAATGCAGTAAACAGTGCAAACACGTTTCTCTAGAGATAATCAGCATGGCATGTGAAACCATAAACTCAAGAATTGAAATTTGAAAAAAAAAACAAAAAAAAAAACAATGCTCTTCGAGAGAGAATGAAGATCTTTATCACACACAAAACAGAGCAGACAGACAAGGAAAACCTGGCCTCAGGTAAAAAGAGAAACCACCCTGATCTCAACAGTCCCAATCATTTTATCACATTTTCTTCCCTCTTTCCTCATCATGATTAAACTTTAGCTGGCTCGCACACTCAATTAATGAGATTAGCATCAGGTAAGTGTGGAGGTTGGTGTGTGAGCAACTCTGTTGATGTGTGGGATTGGAGCTCAGCTCACTAGCCTGGCAGAAATCGATGCAGATACGCAAAGTGATTGCCAGCAGCCTCTGTGACCATGCGGCATTAAAAGAAATGATAAGACTGACCTTTCTTGCAAATACTTACTTACAGTAAGCGGTTATTGGTGACACCACAGAAGGAAAAGTAAATAAGTAAATAAATAAATTACACGATTCCTCCAGAATACACAGCAGGGCAAAAATAAAGATGTCAGACAAGATACATGGCGACTCTAAAGGCATTTTCTGAGATCTGTTCCACAACTAAGTCAAAGCACTGAAAAATGACCTCACTGGGAAGGAAGGATGCCATGTGGGAAATCTGTGCCAGGCACAAGATATATCTGTTCTATATCTTACACTTGCCATAATACTAGGTGGGCTCAGGATGTAGTTTATTAAAAGACTAGAGCACCTCTGAAGTGTGGCACACAAATCAACTGTCAGGCAGAACAACAAAAAAAGACCTATGTAAACGGCATTTTTAAATCCACAACAGATCCCAAGACATCAACTGAAGTCTCAGGAGGAGAGCCAATCTTTCACTTCGCTGCTCTTAGACTGATTTACTCCTCACTACTACTTTTCCCTCAGGCATTTCAAACTGCCCACCTCTACAACTCAAACTGCTATTTGAGCTGAAAATTCAGTCTGTAACCCATTTAGATTAGATTATTGTTTATTTTGAATCATCATAGATACCACAGTCTATTCACTAAATAGTGTACCTGTTTGAGAATTGAAAATTTTATAAAATCCCACCATGCATTGCGACACTATCCAACAATGTACCGTGTTGGCCTACAGTATATCTCTGTATGTAGAATTGCCATTATAGACTCAGAACAAAATTCTACACTCAAATAGCTGGGCTACAAACAATTGGGTTAGTTGGAAAATTCAGTAATAGAACCAGTAGGGGCTGTTTTAACATAGCAATGTAGATTTCGTAGGATTTTTCACTCCAAATACTGAGTAAAATGAATCAAATCGGGTTGATTGGGATTATCAATTGGGTTGATAATCATAATCAAGGGATGATCAAGCAAAGTATTAAAATTAACTTCCTGTGTGCGTCCCGCACTATCTAATGAGCTGATATATTACAGAGAAACAGTGAAGTAAATGTTAACTAACTAGAAGGAGTTTCAATAGTTATGTAAGCTTATTTTAACTTTTAAAGATAACTAAAAACTTTTTGAATGATACAACAATACTATTGAAATTTTAAGACATAAAAAAGAGAAGAAAAAAAAAAACGTATTTATTACAAGAAGCTAACAATGGCCCTAACGTCCCATCAAACAATGTTAGGGCCCCATTGCACTCTGACAAAGACAATGATGAAGTCAAAATGGAAAAATATGCATTTATCAAGTTCATACTACTGTACTTCTAAGTCATGTCCCTGTCAGGTTCTCAATGCATCTATCATGATGTCATTATTAACCTATCATGCACATGATCATGTGCTTACCAGGTCAAAAGGGATGTCAAATGTCAAATCATATCACTCTTACCAGGTGTTCACTACATTGTCATTGTCTCCAATAGGTTGGTATAAATACCCCATCATACATATTGCTTTTTTAACAACACAGTGAATTCCTGATAAAAACTCAGTCAGAACCCCATCCAATCTTTCCCGTCTGCACCATGCTTGTAGTATGCTTGAGTTAGTTACATTGTTAACTGGCAGAGGTGGATAGAGTAACCAAAAATTGTACTTAAGTAAGAGTAGCTGTACTTCAAAATAATATTACTCAAGTAGAAGTAAAAAGTAGTCATCCAAAATATTTCTCAAGTAAGAGTAAAAAAGTATTTGGTGAAAAACTACTCAAGTAAAGTATGTAAGCAGCCAGACTAAATGATGAAGTAATATACAAATTCTCACTCACTCACTCCTCATCTATACCACTTTATTTAGAGTCACAGGGTGCCTGGAGCCTATCCCAGGAGACTTGCCAATCTAATGAAGGGCACACACACATACTCACACACTCCGGCCAATTTGGGAACGCCAATTAGCCTAACCTACATGTCTTTGGACTGTGGGAGGAAACCAGAGTACCTGGAGGAAACCCAGGTACATGCAAACTCCATGCACACAAAGACAGGAATCGAGCCTGGCCGGGAATCGAACCCGGACCCTGGAGGTGCAAGGCGACAGTGCTAACTACTACACCACCATGCTGCCTGTACAAATTCTGACATTTCCAAATAATAAAAATAAATGAAATAAAATAAATGGATACAACTAAATGTTTTTACAAAATAGCAAATTAAGGAACATGAAACACAAATTTCAATCAAATCCCTACTGTAGGTAACATATGTATGTTTGAACAGTGTAAAATGGCTCAGCAGATAGAAAATAACATTAGAACATGTGTACAAGAGTTCTCACAGACTATAAACTGTGTCCAGCAGAACAAATGTAAGAAACTTATATTGTTTAGCCTCTAGCTTATTTTTTAATTATATATGTTAACAGTGCAACATTAAATAAAACAGCTAAACTAACCGCAACGTTTCCTTCCCTGTCTACCACTGCTGAAGACCCCCCCCTCCCCCCCCCCCGCTATACAGCAAATTGTGTGTGTGGTCATTTGATTATATGTGGTTATTGTTTTTGCGGCTGATTGGTCAAACGGAGTCATGTGATTATTGTTGTTACGTCTGATTGGTGAAACAGTCATGTAGTAGATCCACAGGCTGTATTTCCCTGGCAAAAATAAAGAATATCTAATGTAGAGAATAAATGGTTAGAAAGTAAGGAGTCGAGTGTAGTCGAATGTAGCGGAGTTAGAGTAGCGTTTCTTCTTCGCAAATCTACTCAAGTAAAAGTAAAAAGTATGGTGCAGTAAAACTGCATATCGTTTTTTTTTTTCAAAAAGTTACTTAAGTAAATGTAACAGAGTAAATGTACAGTAACTCATTTCTACCCACCTCTATTAACTGGTCAATGCTATCATTAATATATCCTTTTTAAGTTGCAACTTGCTTCGACCACATCTTCACGACGCACCACGCTGCATTAAAAAAAAACTATATAATGCCTTATGACGGAAACCTAATTTCAATTAGATTTCAATTCATTGAATCTAAATTAGAAAATTTTGAATTTTGCAAAAGTTGTGCTTGATTTTGTTTATCTTAAGACTAGGGTAGCTCACCATCTCACCAGGTGCGGTGGAATATTCCAGCAATGAAATCTCGATGCCGGGTTTCCTAGTTATTTACACATCAATTGCAGGCAAAGTATTGTAAATAAGTGTTCTTCATTCACCTCTTTTTAGAAAAAAGCATGTACACTCTTCACCTACCAGCTTGACCAGCTCAGCCTGAGCCCTGAGCACTTAAGCCTTGGCTCACATGGTGATCCAATCATCCAGAGACAGTCTGGAGCATTAAAGTGCACAACATTTCCCACAAACACAACAATAATACACAGCACTTTGCACAATGACAGGAGACATTTTAGTGAAAAACACAAGCCCTACATGAGGCACGGGAGAAGGAAATGGAGCTTAATTCAAGATTCAAGATTCAAAGAAGTTTATTAATCCCAGAGGGAAAATTGCATTGCCTTGTTACAGTTGCTCACGGTTTAAAAAAGAAAGCAAGAAAGGAACCACATCGATACAATTATAATTACAGGAAAGATCTAGGGGGGGAAAACGTGGGCATATAAAATGCGGCATCACAGTGTACAGCTGAGTGAACATGAAATGACATATTTGACTGACATATTTCATATAATACTAGCTGAAATATGAACTAGTTTACAGTGTACCTACAGTGATAAAGTGCAGTAATTGTACAGTGAGTATTGCATGTGAATATTTTTAATAAATAGATTAAAATGCATTTATATAATGTGTTAAAGCATGCATGTATTAAAGCATAAATAAGAGAGTAACTTTGGCACATAGATCCCTTAGTTTAAACCTAATTAAATTTAGTTTAATCTGTATTAGTCTGTATGTTTTTAGTCCTAAAATGGTTGAAGTTTCTTTTGTTCTCTAGATCAATGGTTATCAATTTCTTGATTGTGCAACAAGAAATTTTAGTTGATCGCACCTGTTCATGTACTGATTGCAACAAATACAGTTGGGTACATTTGAATATTGCTACATGCTTAATTGATGGTGTGCAACCCCATGCGCAGGGAGCAGACCAAGAAAAGAATTCATTCTGACTAATTACAGCTATGAAATTAGGTTACCTTTGCAGATAACCATTTGCCACATAAAAATAGCAATTAACCGTGTGTCGCTTGGTCCAACGATTGGTGATGAAAAGAGAGGTGTTATTATCTGAGGACATTTCTGAGCAGATTCTTAAGGATTTACAAATGCTTTTGAAATAGCACACACATCTGGTACCTGGATGACCGCAATAAGCTCGCAGCCGCAACCTACACTATAAGTTCTAGAGCACTCTAACTCTAGAAGTTCTAGATGGATGGATGGAACATATAGTATTGTATGTGATCATATGTACGCCTAAAAAGGTTAAAGATCATTGCTCTAGGTAAAGCTTGTTATTAGTAGTTCCTCACTAGGTCAAACACAGTTACACCACAGGAAAATATTTGAAAGCTGAAATAGCTCAGGCAAACAATTATGAGAAGTGTGCTTGACCACAATGACTTTGTAATTACTGCCGCATTCAAATGCAGCTGTGCAAACAATATTTCCACAGCCCAGTCGTGTTGTATTCCGCCACGTCGGAAGTCAAGGTAAATAAACAAATAATAATCATTTTTAAAAATTGATAGCACAAAACAATGTCCATGTTTTTTAAAAAGATAAAGTTCATGGATAACCAGTGAAAAAATGAAACCAGATAAACGTTGAATTTGCAGCCTAGTTATTTGTGTACTGTGTGTTCACCTTCTTACACAGAAGCATAAATTAACAACTTTCATTGCAATTCATAGTGCAGTTTCCGTAGTGGGAAATAACTCCATTTGATAGCATAGAAGGGCAGAGTTGTACTTGGTAAGTTTCATATACCAACAATGTCTACATGGTTTTGGGTAGTTTCTTTCTTTATTGGTTTTAGTTTCTTTCTTTATATTCAAATTTTTAAAGTGATGTGCGAACATGTGTTTCGTGCAGCTGTTTTTTTTTTTTTTTTGCCGACTTCTATTCTGGCATTGAATCAAAACATAGACAATAGACAACATCATAGACAGCAAACACCATACTTCTCTCACTAGGTAGTCTCACATGGTAACTGAATCAGTGTAGCTGGCTTACGTCATCCATTTGTATTATTCATCATGGCATGTTGCAACAGATGCACTATTAAATCACAATATGTTAGCGCACATTATGCTTCAGCTCTGACATACTGACATGCCCAAACCGTCTTCCTCCCCCTTAACAACCTTTTACATTAAGTGCTAGCTTACCTTAACCTACCAAAGGTTTTTTTTTTTTCTGGCTTTATTTTTAACCAAAATGAAGATAAAAACTTTGAAATGATGCATGTTTCTGGGAAATGACTCACATCTTTGCCTGAACTCATTTAATTATCAATGCAATTGAATATAGTGGGCTGGCAGGAGAAAATGGTCGTTTGGCCTATTGGCCAAACAATTACATCAGCTAACAATATCAGAAAAGCATACAGCCCTCCAGGATGCCATGCGATTATAAATCAAGTAGCTGTTAAACTAATATGAGAAGCTAGATGACGCAAGTGTGCTAGAACTGCAACTGCGTTGCACCATAACTACCGGCCATTCAAGTAAAGATCTAAGCTAATTTGTGTCCAGACAACTGAAGAGCATGCAGCAGTGTTATTAGTGAAGTGGACTTCACTCCGGTTCTTTGTGATTGCACTTCACCCTCCTCCTTCTGTGTGATCTGTCTACTTCCTGCTTGATTGCTTTGTCATGCGCTCTCCCACTCCTCAGTCGATACATAAATTTTTTATTTTGGCTTGTCAAGTAACAGGCATTAATTATGAACAGGCTTTCTCCTGCATGATGCCTCACTCAGAATGATTAAGAATATCATTTTGTTTTCTTTTCCTTATATCTTAGGTTGTACGTCATTTTCTATTTAGTCAATGTTCATCCATCCTATTTCATAATGCCACTTACTGTAGCACCACATTGTCTGGGATAGTAAACCATACTGTATCATCTGTATTGTTGTCTAAAATCATCTTCCTGTATGATACTGTATCAAAATAAAATAAAGAAATAAACCAGACACACCAAATCTCATAGCTATTTGTATAGCTCCTTGAACAGTGGTTATTGCCATAAAGCATCTTTGCAGAAAACTAACTTCTGAATATAGTCAAATTTAAATAAAAAAAATGCATCAGTTCATAGCTTAAACTATTTATAGGTAAACAATTAAACTATGATGTAAACTATTTATAAGCAAGCTGGGAGCAGGGGTGGTTGGGAAAACCTTCCTGAAATGACATGAGAAAGGAACCTCAAGAGGACCCAGATACAAAATGGTAATACAGAATACAATGATCCTTCTATTTCTGTGCGGCAATGGTTGACAGTGCAACTGTATGACAGGAAATTCACTTCGGTTCATGTGAAGTCCTCTTTGTTGAAGTTACCAACTGTTCACTGATGGAGGCTTGGGTGCGAAACTGTTTATAGCAATTTCACTCCTAAAACTATCAGAGCAACTGTTGTTATCATAGCAAAATTTGTAGCAAATGCAGTCCAAAGCCATCTTCATGGTCTCTAAGTGGACAAACGTATTTATATGCAGTTTATATAGGTCCTCAGCAACAGTGAGTGTTCTCCATGTGATGAGTACTCCAACCAGAAGTAGGGCATTAGGGTTGATCAGGCAGGTACAGCAGGTAGAAGGGATCAAGATCACTGTTTTCGACGACTATGTACAACTTGAGAGAGAGAGAGAGAGAGAGAGAGAGAGAGAGAGAGAGAGAGAGACTGTAAAACTGTAACCCTCTGCCACTTTACCTTTAGTTTTAAAATTCAAAATTATACAAATTATATTGTAGCCTAGCCTTAAGTGCAAAGACTGTGTCTGGATCCTGGACGCTAATCAGAAGCTGTTACATTAGGTGGAGCTTTGTAAGAGAATGCCACCCCCCATGCAATAGTCTTAATAGTAGGAGGTACCAAAAAAAGCCAGCACCTTTTGACAAAAGTAGACATGACGGATCATAAAATGCAAGCAGTTTACTCAGGCACAGTGGTGCGAGACCCTTTAGTGCTTAACAGGAAAACAGTAGTATTTTTAATGTGAGAATGTGATCCAGTGCAGTCTGGATAGAAAAGGGGTGATTTGGTCATGGTTCTTCTTTTTCTCATAAGGACTCGTTTAATGTACATACTGTAGTGGAACATGCAGAGAGTAAGTCATTACAATAATCCAAACTAGAACTAACAAAAGCATTAAACTAGTTTTTCAGCATTTACATTATATTTGCAATAATAATTATGAGACAGAAGTAAGCCATCACAATACGCCATAGTCTGTATTTATGCACTTAACTAGCTAAATTTTTTTTTACATTATGTCAGTTACTACATTTTTAGTCTACTTTATTAGGGGTTTTGGGCAACCAAAACACATCAATGGGCAACACATTGGAGCTCTAAATTAACCCTTGGACTAAATAATGAATTATATTTGTCCAACCTGGTGTCATATGGGTTTTATATCCATGTTCCAATGGATATAAACAATCTTTTTGAAAGGTCATAACATGAACTTGAGCTTGATAGCAAAATTATGCTGATATTATGCAGCCTTATAAAAACTACCCTTAAGTGTTGTCCAAAACGTAAACTAGGACGAGAACAGTTAAGCTCATGCTTGAAATATATAAATAAAACTAGTAAAAGGATGAGTTGACTTTTTTAAAGCGAACAATAAGGATTCAAATTGAAAGATGCAGATTGAAAGCAAAACAATCCCAATAAGCAATACATGCAGTTATAAATTAATATTAACATTTAGCTGGAGACTGAGTGTTGTCTGAACCCTTTAACAAACATTCTGTACCCACATGGGTTCTCTCTGTGCCTTTCTGTAAAGCACATCACACATTGACACCTGGCAGTTCCACAAGCCCTGTCTGTATTTCCCAAGCCATCAGCAGCGCGATTTTTATTTTCTGTAGCATTTATCCACTTTTTCTTACCCTGAGGCCTCTCAGAAACTCGATTAGTCCAGCCATCAGTCACTCCCTCTGGACCATCTGAACCCACAGCGCAGCTCTCCACCCAGCATCAGCTAACACATGACCTCACCACACACACACACACACACACACACACACACACACACACACACACACACACACACACACACACTGAAGAGCCACAGTCATATGTCAATCCTTAAGGGAGAAATCAACCCTCAACATTTTGCACATCAGTATTTATAATTAATGTGACACAGAATGGCATTGAAGATTTAGTTTGTTATGCTGTTCCTTTATTGACAAGTTGCTCTATTTTCACTTTGATTTATGATTTCCTATATTACCCACAACGCTATTAGACTACTCGCTGATAGTGGTTCCAGTGGGATTGTTCACTGACTACAGACTCTAGAAGGAAGAAAAAAAACACTTTTATAATTAAATCTACAAAACCAATCATTTTCAAAATAAGAATGCATCAGTATAAGTATAGCTTAAATGATTCATAGGTAAACTATTAAACTATTATGTAAACTATTTATAGGCAAGCTTATAAATAGTTGGGAAAACCTTTCTGAAATGACATGAGAAAGAAACCTCAAGAGGACCAAGATTCAAAATGGTAATACATATGTAGCTGTGCATTAGTGGTTGTGTACAATAATTGTGAGAGTCTGACTGTCACAGAACATTTAAAAAAAAGTGTAAATAAACTGCATTTTTTTTTTTTTTACTGTCTTGTGTCAGGGTGACGTATTGGTTAGCACTGTTGCCTTGCACCTTCAGGGTCTGGGTTCAATTCCCACCCTGGGACTGTGTGCATGTAGTTTGTATGTTCTCCCTGTTGCACACATCACTAAGTTCAAGCCACTGACATTACTACATAACGGAATCAGGCGGTAAAGTTTGCAAAAAACAAAGCATCTCACTTTTTTTGCACAGTTCTGAACCTGACCTCAAGTGCATTTTCCTTCCACAATATCACCTGGCAGTTTGTTTTATCTACAGTGGTTCACACTGAAATTCATGTTTTGGCTGTATAAATTAGTTGTAAGTTGTAAATTGGTCGATGGGATGAAGATGGGAGAAGTATACAAACTCAATACTCAAGTAAACGTACTTGTACTTGCCTAGAAATGTACTCCACTTCCAATCAAGTGATGGACTAAACACATGATCTAACTGATGTTTTTTTTTCTGGATATTAATGTGACTGAGATGCTGATTAGCAGTATTTTAAACACAGAATGTGAGTAGTATTGTTCTAAGCGTCTTTCATTATTTTGGTATCTTATCTTTGGTATCTACAGCCAATTTGGAAACAACTAGCCTAAACTGCATGTCTTCAACTGTGGAAGTAAACCGAAGTACCAGGTGTAAACCCACGAAGCACGGAGAGAACATGCAAACTCCCTGCACACAGACCAAAGGCAGGAATCGAACCCCGGCCATGGAGGTGCGAGGCCACAGTGCTAACCACTATGCCACCATGCTGCCATTTAAAGGAGCATAATGTTATAATAATACGCCAGTCATTTCTGTGAACATGGACTACTGTAATTGTTTTTGTTCCTGTCCCTAGTACATGGGGTGTACAGTATGCTCAGTTGTGATATGGTGTGAGTGACAGAGTAAACGCTTATGCTCAGATTATAAAAGCTGGTGTGATCGTCACCTTAAAAGTAACGAGTCTAAAAAAAAAATTGTAAACTTTAAAGTCTTAAAATCTAGTAAGTAAAAGCACAGATTTTTCATTAAAAAAAATAGAGTAGAAGTGAAACAGGTCACATAAGGAAAATATGTGATGTACTTTTGTAAAGTTCAGATGCAATAAAAAACTTAAATACAGTAAAGGAGTAGTTGTACTTTGTTGTTTGCCACATTTGCTAATATGAGGCATACTTTCATTTGTGTCTATCGTGAATGGATTGCTGAAGTAGCCCAGTCTGAACATTGCTTTCCTGAACACCAAATTAGTCTGGATCTCTTTAATTAATAAACAAATATCAACATGCATTACTTTACTTAAAATTAATATTGACTTGTAAACTTCATCGTAGATTCTGACAGCATGTCCAACAAACATTTTTGCTCCTTCTGGAATGTAACAAGTACAAAAATATGTAGCGGAATTAGATAGAAAGCCTGCCAGAAAGTTCCACATGCAGCCTGGCTGAGATCAAGTATGAGCTTATGAGCATGAAGGAGTTATGCAAATTGCTATTTGTTAAATTTTGTGAAATTTTTATCAGCCCTGTTTTTTTGTTGTTGTTGTTGTTGTTTTTGCCTTCTGTGTTTTCCAGTGTTTAGGGATAACAAAAAAGGTAAAGCGCAAGCCATTCCACACACACATATCAAACTTCTAATTAAAGTCCTAATTAATCTGCAAAATAAAAAATGTGTAAGCTATATTGATATTAAACCAAATTTTCTATTAAAAGCTATTCATGTAGCCGTATTCTGGCAACTTTCAGAGGATGTTCAAATCAAACCGGGACTTGTGATGCAAATGCATAAAATCAATTGCCATTTACAGAATAGTTCAAAGGCAGTACAGTGATGAGAAGCTTAGCTGAAGTAAAACATTTTAAAGAAGGCCGTACGTCGGTGAATGACGATTCCTGTGATTCCTGTGAACATTCAGTAAGTCGAACAACTGATTCTTGAAAATCATGGATCTGATGGCTCTCACACTATTAATAGCTGTATTTGCTATTTTCTATATGTTATACATTATATTCTAACTGACATAATTGTATTATTTTCCCCTTTTATTTCTTTCTTATCTATTGTTCCTTAGTGGAAAAATCAGTTTTGTTGATAAAAGTGTCTCTAAAATCACAATGTGGTTTCATTCAACATGGTGACAGATTATTCCTGGTGCCTGTATGTCTCCTGTGACTCTGTCCATACATGGGATGTGGGAACAAAAGAAGACAGACAGAGGGTCGGTGGACACTCTTGTCTTGGGGAGGGTTGATCTGATTAGAGTGACAGTTAGTCCCACTGGAGTCAGAGGCTTTATGGGAGACACACAAGTGGGAGATGTGATGTCTCCACTGCAGGCCAGATGGGGCAGCAGATCCATCAGCGCTGGGCTGGACAAGGTTGCTCTATTCCTTCTTGGGGAAAGGAAGCGCTGTCAGTTGTGGACAGGGAGCGGGAAGGAAGAGGGAGATTGACCACACTTTATCCCAGATCTAGCTGTTTTTTTTGTCATGGACAGCAGAACGTAGGATGTGTGTCTACATACAATATACAGGATATCCTCTATAGGAGTTGCGCAAAATGCACGCGGGTCAGTTGTTTACAAATGTGCTTAACTTGAGAAAGCCATGTGCTTTAGACATTATACATACTGTTTAGTGTGGAGCATGTGTCAATATTCTATATCTAGCACTATAACACTATAACAAAGGTTATAGCAGGTTAAAAAGCAGTTTAAGATCTTCCACTGAAATAGCATTTACTCCTTCTTGATCCACCCATTTCCACTGTCCTGTTTATGCATGGGTCTCTTATAGCGTCTGATACTTTGCCAAGATGATGAAGTTCCTTATGGTATACAGTTTTGCAGATTAAACATTGTGCAGTACATATACAGTCTGGAAGTAAACATGTTCTCAGTCTTCTACTACAAACTGTATGTCACTTTAAAATACATTATAAAATGACCTTATAGAGTGAAGAAGAGGAGAAATATTAAGTTCCTTCTGAATATATCAGTAGTAGAATTGCAGTGCAGTGAAGCAGGAGCAAATAGTGTTCCGGAGCTGGTGACCGGATATGAAGCTCTCAAGACAAAGAAGAATTATGATAACATGCTGGTGTGGTGCTCTATGACATGTTACAGTTACTGTAAATGCCTCATTTTGGTTAGGTGTGATTGGTCAGAATTCCATCAGTATTGGAATAAAATAAAAAAAAAACACACACACAGCAGTGTGGAGCAATGTGGAGTTAACTGTATACCAGATATGCCATCACCACTGTACACCATATTACAGTATAATCCTCTCACACTCAAATTTTAAACAAGCATAGTGGTTAAATCAGTCTAACCGCTGATACGATTCCTAGGGACATAAACACACTCAAACATATGATTGCCGTCAGAGACAGCTTTCTTAGTCGGCTCCCAAGATAAGACCTGTTATCAGCTGCTGACTGAGATGCCTTATTTTGGTCAAATCTGAGTGCAGCACTACAAGTGTAAGCAGTCACATAATTCTATTCACAAGGCTGAGATGGTAGGAACATTTCAACTAATATTGTAGGTCAAACCTCTACTGGAGCGAAGAATTAAGTTTAAAACAAAAGTGAAAGATATAAGAGTTGCATGGCTTTAATGTACACTGATGACATTGGAGGATACTGTGCACACTACCTGGTTTATTATTATATACAAAAGCCACCCAGAGGGGCAGTTTAACCTTTAAAGGATGAAGGTCATAAGAGAGTTATTTACAGTTAGTATATTAGTGTCCTCTTAGTCACATAGGATGCCTGCTACTGTATTTGTACTTAAGTGTGATTTAGCAGCTCTGTTGTCTCCTTTAACTAGATTTGCCTGAGTTTATTATAGGCACAGCATCAATGATTGGCAGATGGTACAATAATGCTAACAGATACTGTAAATGACCAGTCGCTGCTATGCACACTTTAAATGTAATAATAAACCGTTTCATAAGGCCTGAAAACTCATTCAGATCAAAGTCAGTATCTAGATTTACAGTCATCTTTAGGGCAAAAATCATTTCCAAAAACAATTAACATTTAATCATCTACTGTACATCACCCTGGTCAGTATCAAGTCTTTACCATGGACACAGGGTGGAAGACAGGAATACACTCTGAATGGAATGCTAGTAAGGCAGTAAGGCATCATACAGACTGATGTACAGTACACGTAATTTGCAGCAGACACTTCAACTAGTCGCAACCCTATGGAAGCTGTGAAAGCAGTGAACTTTGGAGAACAAACATAGGAACTCCAAAATGAACCACTGAACAGGGAGACATAAAGAGGCAATCCTAACCACTGCACCATTATGCTCCCCAAAATTGGCTCCTTATCAAGAGAAAATACTCTCGCCAGCCAAAAAACCTGTCATCTTCTGGATTTAACTAAGCAAATAGATAAGAGGCTTTCACCGAAAAAAGTACTGCAGTGAGTAATATGTTTCAGCTGGCAACCGTAAGCGATGCCATGAATAGTTTCTCATTTCTTAAACCACCATGTCAGAAGACATACAGTATTGTGTGGTCATGAAAAAGATGTTCCTCTGTTTCAGAAGGATCAAATTACTAGGAGATTGCTGAAACTACTAAAATTGGGTCAAGAACTGTAAAATGCATTATTACATCTTGACAGAATAGCGGTGAACCATCATTTTCTAGGAAGAAATGTGGTCAGAAAAGTGACTAGAGAATAAGCATGATGTGAGAAGTAAAAACATTTCCACACATACAATGTGAAAAGAACTCACTGCTGATTGGGACTAAACAGCTGTGTAGCCTTAAGAAAACCACTTATCAATGAGATTCATCTGAAAAAAGGCTTCACTTTGCTAGAAAGCATAAAGAATGGACTGTGGAGCATTGGAAAAAAGGTCATGTGGACTGATATGTTCAGATTTACCCTTTTCCAGAGTGATAAGCGAATCAGGATCAGACGAGAGGCGAGAGAAGAGATGATGTGATGCACCCGTCATGCCTAGTGCTTACTTTACAAGCCTGTGGAGGGAGTGTTATGATCTGGGGTTGCTTCTTTCAGTCATGTCTAGGTCCATTACAGTATAACATTATATGCCCAAAAACATGAAGTCATATGAATATACTGAATGATAAGGTCCTCGCTGATGGCACAAGCATATTCCAAGATGACGATTCCAGGATTTATCAGGCTCAAATTGTGAACATAAGACATCATTTTCCTCCAGACCTTCGAGTCAACCCCATTGAGAATCTTCATCGGCCCGACTTTCCTATCAATACAATGCCTTAGATGGAAATTAAAGTAACTCTTGACAGAAATAAATGTTGTGACATTCGATAAGCTTATTGAAATGATGGCATATAGCGAATGGTGTAATTAAACCAAAGGGCAGTACAACAAAATATTCAAGTCTGTGACTTTTTTTTGCCACTAAAAACTACATATAAAAAAGGGAATTTATTCGTATGTGTTTTAATCATAATCCCATACTGAAAATATTATTAGTTCAATTTGCTGTTAATCAAAATTTTTCACTTGCTTAAGGTTTTAGGGTAAACTATATATTTGTTCTTATTGTTGTTGTTTTCATACAATACAGTCCACATACTAGGCACTAGAAAAGTTTTGGTGTGTGTATTTTATTATCCTTTTACATGAGGAAACTAAGGAAGAAATAAAAATGAAAGCAACAGTGTGGTCCAGTGGAAGTTCACAATGACCCCAACCAGCAGAGAAAACAAATGTGCAGCACAAGCTGAATAAACAGCACAATGTCAGCAGAGATAAACGACACCAGTCAACACCTTGCAGGATATATGCATCACTGTGTGAAGCCTCTGTTCCTTACTTCCTGGTCCTATGAAAGGATCTAAAAAGAGTAGAGTACAGGGGTTGAGGGGAGGTTGTCCCAGCAGGCAGTAGGATTAGTGGGCGGAGCTGTAGGAACTGCTGGCATTAGTCTGGCAGCTTCTCGCCAGGCCCCGTGCCCGAAAGCAACCCCATATTGCTGCCTGGCAGAGGCTCGACAGCAGACGGCAGCATGCAAACACGCTCGCCACTCCACTCAAAGCAGACAGATGTCTTCATTATCGTGAGGAATAGCAATGAAGGATATGGATTATGATCTGGCAGATACATAGGGAAAATACAGAAGGATTTTAAGGGGGGGGGGACCCTCAGAAACATGTAATCCTTTGACAGTGTTGCTGCACTTTATGGTGTTTAACGCTCCACAGCTGACCACTGCAGCCAAACAAACATAGAACCTGTTTGAAGAATTGACAGCTTTTCTTATAAAGACTCTTTTGTCATTCATTTTCACACCCAAATTCAAAAACAGTGTAGTAAAGAACATCCATCTGTCCATTATTTTTCAAAGTTCTGGAGCTTATCCCAGAGAACTTGGGGCACAGAGTGAGGTACAACCTGGATTGGGTACCATAGAGAACAAACACACACACATTACACACATTACACACTTTCAACCACAGGCAATTTAGACACACCAAGCAACCTAGACCACATTTCTTTGAACTGTGCGGAGAAACCATGGAACCCAGAGGAAACCCACTACGCATGAGGGGAACATGCACACACGGACTGCAGGCGAGAATCAAACCCCCAACCCCGAGGCAACACTGCTAACCATTAAACCACTGTGCCGCTGTAGTCAATAATATGCCACATGTAATTTTAATAAATTGGCATCAAAAGAAAAATAAAACCAATTTTGGTGATCATAAAGCCACTGAAAGTAATTCACAAATCTTGTTTGTGTCATGAAACCTATAAAAAAGGAAACATTTTCACATTATTTTCCTCAATGAAAATTACAGCCATCCCTCAGGAAGGAAAGGTGTGACAGGAGATTACAGACAATGCAAGCCACAATTTATAGCAAACACACTTGATTGTGTTGATGTAATAAACATGCTCCCTTGCTACCTTTTGATTTTTTCTGATATCATTTACCCAGCACCTGAGTCGCTGTCTCCCTGGTGACAGACCAATAGGACCTTTTGCGGCGAGCAGCACAAAACAAATCAAACTGCCACCTGACAGCTCGCCACCTGCGAGGAAAATGGCTTTCTGTTGTCCTCTCAAACCTGTACACAGCCTTGTCTGGCGGTGGCAGTGAATTCCCAGTCTCCACTCTCTGAGCTGCAATGACACCACTGCAGGGGAGAGACCATCTGCTGCTGCTGTCCTCCAGAAGCCCCGTTTAATCACCCACTGCCAATACACACCTTTAATGACAGCAGAGGAAATTTGGAAACCACTGACCCCAACAGCGACACAGTTCAACACAATTACTGGTGTCAGTCAGTCAGTCGGCCACTATGAGATTCCCAAGAGCTACTCACAGCATTAATGAATCCTATTAGCTATCTGGAGACTCGCTTTAACTAAAAACTAAAATGACCTTCCTGACTCTGCATTCGATATTACATATATAAATCGCCTTTTATGATGGTGAAAAAAGAGAGCAATGGCTCATATAAATAACTTAGAAACCTATAAATAACTATGCTTCAGTTCCACAAGGTAGGAAGCAAAGGTACTATTATATACTAATACTGTAATGTAATGTGGGAGTTTCTAAACATAGTGTGTAAAAGATATTATAACTGTTAATGAATTCGCTGCTTGGTATGTGAACAGTATTTAACAACAACAACAAGCTAAATCCTTCGCCATTTTTATCACTTTAGTCCAGAGGTTTAAAAATGTTTTGCAGCCAATGAACCATTCAGCTGGAAAATAAATTCCACACACAGGTTTATTTTAGAAACATAATCCAGCTGTTTAAGTATTGGCTTCATTATTATAAATGTGTGAAATAATAATAATAATAATAATAATAATAATAATAATAATAATAATAATATAATAATAATAATAATAACTGTCAATTCTTTGAAAAAATAGTTTAAACTTTAATTCTAAAATTTTCCACTAACAGGAGTGAGGTAAAAATGATCGCTATTTATAGGGCTACTCATTTTTGAGGTATCAAAAAATATACAAGCTTTCATAGATATGGCCTGTGATTTCCACCACTTGCAGCTGTTTTCAGCATTTGAAACATTTGTATAGACTCATGAAAATGGAGGTAAATGTGCGGGTTCATAAATCTTCACTTCTAATTTCGTTCACCCCATTAAAAAATGGAATTATGGCTTTTATGATTTTCCGTCTTGAACAAATAATTCGTCTTTTATAATCACCACTTAAGCCAACAATTCCTGTGAGTCCTGTGTATTTTCATGGCTGAACCTAACTATTTATATACTTATATAATAAGTAAATAATAATTAAAAATACTTAGTTGGCACAGTGGTGTAGTGGTTAGCACTGCCGCCTTGCACCTCCATGGTCTGGGTTCTACTCCCGGCCAGGGTCGGTTCATGTCTCTGTGTGCATGGAGTTTGCATGTTTTCTCCCAAAGACATGCAGATTAGGCTAATGTTCCCTGTAGTATGTGTGTATGCCTTGCGATGGATTGGCACCCTGTCCATCTCCTGAGATAGGATCCAGGTGACCATGAATACAGGATAAGGCGGTATAGATGATACACTCACTCACTCACCATCTATACCACTTAATCCTGTATTCAGGGTCACGCGGGCCTGGAGCCTATCCCAGGAGACTTAGGGCACAAGGCGGGGTACACTCTGGACAGGGTGCCAATCCATCGCAGGGCACACACACATACACACACTTATTCACACACTACGGCCAATTTGGGAACGCCAATTAACCTAATCTGCATGTCTTTGGACTGTGGGAGGAAACTGGAGTACCCGGAGGAAACCCACCAAGCACGGGGAGAACAAGCAAACTCCATGCACACAGAGACGGGAATCGAGTCTGGCTGGGGATCGGACCCGGACCCTGGAGGTGCAAGGTGCTAACCACTACACCACCGTCCCGCCAGATGATACACTAAGTGAGTAAAAATTACTTTGTAATGACTTTATAAAAAATACTAACATATAATTAGCAGCATTAGTACTATCATTGATGCTTACAGAGATTTTGAAGAAAAAAAAAAGATCAGCTTTAATATAATCAGTGATATTATTTCAGGTTAAATCCCACATACGTCTGCCTTTCTTTCTGTACAGCAGATCTGCCTAACAGAGAAAGAAAATTTTGTGAGGTTGAATATCTTATGCCTTGTTTACAATATGTTGTACTTTTTAATTGTCAAATACACTCCCTGTTCAGTACTCAGACAGTAGATCACAGATGAGAAATGGAAAAAGTAGATCAAAAAAAGATTACGTTTTGTCTTAAAACAACTCCAGTTTAGGCTCTTGTAACTGTATGGACAAATCTTCAGTCACACTCCTAAATCTTGTGGAAAGCTTTCCCAAAGAATTGGAGGTTAATATTACAGCAAGGGGAGCCTTAATCTTGAACAGGATGTCGACTAAGAATATTGGCAGGCAACAGGGATGTACACAACGTGAATAGGAAGATAATAGCTTTCTTGAAAAGCTTGCAACAAATTCTAATTAAAATAAGAAAAAAAATGTGACAGTCAACAACAAACGAAGATATAGAGTATATAATTCACAAAGACGTGTCAATGATGTGTCCTTAAGTAGTGTAGAGGTGATTGAATACAGGTGCAGGCAATTCTGCCATTTCAGGTGCAGCCATTCTAAGATTGTATGAGGTGGAATCACAAGCTTTCGAGATTAGCTCTTTTTACAAGCTTTTTCTGTATGTCCTCTTTCACACGCCTTAAAACCTGGCAGTAGAATTCGCTATTGACGTTCTGGCCCCTGAGGATGAATTTTCAATGCACAGTGCTGAGAATGTCCATATGTACACATTTGAATTAATACAACAGGCAGCATGTCACTGAGAAACAAAATATACAAATCTCACTTTAGAAATATAGAATTTTTACAGGTTGAAGAAGTCAGATGAACATTATTTTGCCTGTTAGAATTACATTATTTCTGACTTCAGGCCATTCGACAGACAAAGTGGAAAACTGGAAGCCCTTGTGTTTTGTGAGCAATAAACTAGGCAGCTATCTCGGAAGAGTGATGTGTGTTTTCTTTTTCAAACAGCGAAATGCATAGTCAGTGGTTTAGATTTAACAAATGAATATGTCTGTATGTTGATTACTGTAACGGCAAGGTAGGATGTATTACTTATTTCTTTTGCTTTATGCAGCCATATTGATTTGATGTCACTCAGTCAACAGAGAAAAAAAATCTATTTGGGAATAGTACCACAAAAACACTTTTGTTATGTTCTCATTTTATGACACACTCGTCATTTGTTCTGCTGAGAAAGAATGGTTGTGCAAAAATAGGAAAAGTGCATCAGCAGTAACAGATAGGGCAAAGAGTATAAATTTAAAATGTCCTTTAAAATTTTCTGTGTTTGCACTATTTGCTGTAGATAGTGCTGTTACTACTTTAAAAATTGCTTTTTAAAACTTTTTTTAAATCATATATACTTTATAATCATAAAATATTTATATTATACAATATATAGTATATACAGTATTTGATGTCAGCAGTCAAACCTATACTGTATGTTTGACTACTGGTCAATCTATTGAACCCCAGTCATGTCAAATTGCATTAAATGAACAGTTTACTATCACCTACTTTCATATCTAGGGAATGTAGCAAATATAAATGATGAACATCCAGAGAGTTATGTCTATGTGTATTTTGACACGTTTGTCTATTGTGAAATGAAACAAAACTATAATCAGTGTCCATAGAGAGTCTGATACTCAGTGTTTAGCCGTGTGACAAATGTGAGCTAGTTAATTCAGCTGATTCAACTAATTGGGATCACAACAGGGCGACACTATTTATTCTTCATAACTTCTGGTATTTATAATTAAGGTAAAAGTGTAGAGATGTCTCTTTTCTGGCTTTTTAATAAACAAACAATCCATTCTTTTAGTATTTTTTTATATACTGTAGTTATATACTGTAAACATCAATTTCATGTATTGTTAAGGATATACAGTAGCAACAATCGGAAAAGTAAAATCTTATACACATCAGTACAAGATTACAATAAAGCAAATTGCTGATGAAATAAATAATCTGAGATGTTGTTGTTAAACAAAATGAAATCATGGCCACTCTCAAAAACTCTAATGTCTTGGTTCCTTGACTCCAGACTATTTTAGTACCGGAACCAAACTGATTTTACTGGCTGAAAACTATATGAGCGGACTGAGAGTGAAATTGAGCACGTGCTCTCATTCTCTCTTTTTTTTTTTCTGTGCTTGTGGAGCACAATAATAGTGAGCCAGATGGTAGCTGAAATGCTCTTCTGAAGTGCTGCAGGCACAAGGGACTCTGTTTCTGTCACAAACAGTTCTATAAGTTCCTGTGAAAACAAAACACACTTGCTTCCTCATCCCACTGGTATAAAATTTCCCAAATGGAACAAAAGTCTACATGGAACAAAAAGATAAACGCTATTAGCACAGAGTGTTCCAACGTTAATACCAAATGTTAGCATACTAGCTACCAACTTTGTTACAGTATTTGATTTCACACAAATACTCAACTTGGCTCTGTTTATTGTCACGTTCACAATAGTCTCACGGACTAGATTGGTTGATAGGCAAACTTGCTAGCTACCAGCCCTGAATACTTTTAGTGAGCTAGCATTAGCAAGATAACTAGTAAGTGCGTGCTGTTTAGCTAGCTGAAGCGCTACATTGTGTAAACATAATCAGTGTTTCACTCTAACCAGTGTGTTGAACCTAGAAAGGATATGCATGTGAAATGCCTTTTTTCATATTTTTACATAAAATCATTTTGTGTGATTTCATGATAATATTCTTTTTTTATGTGTGTTATTCGTTCCTAGTATGACATATACCAGCTTTACCCACCTGATACATTGATCAAGGCACATAAAAGCACCTTGTGTATTTTGAAGAACAGGACCTAAATGTTAACATTGTTTTTAAAACAACAAACAAGCAAACAAATAAATAAAAGGTCTGCATCGTTAACACTTTCTCATCTCAGCATGAATTATAGCCTGAGGTCACACTGTTATATTTTAACCCAAATAAAATCCATTCCGTAAATGCCACCTAGCAATAAAGCTTCTGAAACACATAAAATGAGGCACAACAAACTTTTACAGCATGTGTTGGGTTCTCACCCAGGTGCACTGATATTTCACTGCTTACGAACACATGTATGATGTCTCACCATTTTGGCCTAGCCGTACAAACACACATGGAATGTCTCACCCCAACATCCAGAAAGCTTAAAGACTAGCTTTCAGTGCTTCTAATTATTCTGAAGAAGAGAGCAACAAACACCCACTTATATAAATGTAACTTTGATTGTGTTCATAATGTCCTTGGTACAGTTGTTTGGTGTTTGGAATGAGATGAAACTAAGCCCTGAACACAAATGTGTTTTTGATTGTTGTATATACACTCCTGGGGAGGTAGGCATGTGTTTGTCAAAGTCTACAGTCAAGAGATGGCTTTGTGAAATGAATATAGATGCTTTACAATAAGGTGCAAACCACTGCTCAAGAACCAAAACGGCAGATTAGACTTTGTCAGAAAACTTGTACCTTTCATCAATCCAAAGAACTTGCCTGATTCTTTAGACTGATGAAACCAAAATTAACGTGAACCAGAATGATGGGAACAGTATGGAAAACTAAAAGAACAGCTCAGGATCCAAAGTATACAGGTGAAACTTGAAAAATTAGAATATCATACAAACGTTCATTTATTTCAGTAATGCAACTTAAAAGGTTAAACTAGGCAAAGCAAACATGCAAAGCAATACAGTTCAAGCCGTCATAATTATTACATGCAATCAATAAAACAAGGATTGTACATAGAACAATATCGGACCTCTGAAAAGTATAAGTATGCACATGTACTCAGTACTTGGTTTGGGCCCCTTTTGCAGCAATTACTGCCTCAATGTGGCGTGGCATGGAAGCTACTGTATCAGCCTGTGGCACTGCTGAGGTGTTATGGAAGACCAGGATGCTTCAATAACGGCCTTCAGCTCTTCTGCATTGTTCGGTCTCATGTCTCTCATCTTTCTCTTGGCAATGCCCTATAGATTCTCTATGGGTTTCAGGTCAGGCGAGTTTGCTGGCCAATCAAGCACAGTAATCCCACGGTCACTGAACCAGGTTTTGGGGCTTTTGGCAGTATGGGCAGGTGACAAGTCCTGCTGGAAAATGAAGTCAGCATCCCCTCGTCTGCGGAAGGAAGCATGAAGTGCTCCAGAATCTCCTGGTAGACGGCTGCGTTGACCCTGGACTTAATGAAGCACAGACTGTGGAAACTTCACACTGGACTTCAAGCATCTTGCGGCATGTGCCTCTCCATTCTTCCTCCAGACTCTGGGTCCTTGGTTTCCAAATGAGATGTAAAAGTTGCTCTCATCAGAAAAGAGGACTTAGGACCACTGAGCAACAGACCAGTTCTTTTGTTCTTTAGCCCAGGTGAGACACTTCTGATGTTTTTTGTTGTTCAAGAGCGGCTTGACAAGAGAAATACGACATTTGAAGCCCATGTCCAGGATTCGTCTGTATGTGGTGGCTCTTGACGCACTGACTCCAGCCTCAGTCCACTCCTTGTGAAACACTTTTCCTGACTGTCCTCTCCAGGCTCCGGTCATCCCTGCTGCTTGTGCACCTTTTTTCTTCCACGCTTTCCCTTCCACATAGCGTTCAATTAGTGTGCTTTGATACCACACTTTGGAAACATCCAACTTCTTTTGCAGTTACCTTTTGAGGCTTTCCCTTCTTGTTGAGGATGTCAACGATGGTTTTCTGCACAACTGTCAAGTCAGCAGTCTTTCCCGTGATCGTGCTTCCTACTGAACCAGACTGAGAGACCATTTAAAGGCTCAGGAACCCTTTGCAGGTGTTATGGCTTAATTAGCTGTTTAGAGTGGGACACTTTAAGCCTAGAGTATTGAACCTTTTCACAATATTCAAATTTTCTGAGATTGTGGATTTGGGGTTTTCATGTGCTGTAAGCCGTAATCATCTCAATTATGACAAGTCATAACTATCTTGCTTTGCATGTAATGAATCTATCTCATATATTAGTTTCATATTTTAAGTTGCATTACTGAAATAAATGAACTTTTGCAAGATATTCTAATTTTCTCGAGTTTCACCTGCACATCATCTTGGTCGAGAAAGTGTTATGGCATATGTGTGTATGGCTGTCAATGTAAATGGGTTACTGGTGTTTATTGAGGACCTGACTGCTTATGCCTATCGGTTGATATACTCATAGCCACTTCATTACAGTGGGTACCAGTTTAACTGCTTGTTAATGCAAATATCTAATCAACCAATCACGTTTTTTTGAACATGGTGTGGTTTTTGGTGCCAGATGGGATGATCTGAGTATTCGGAAACTACTGATCTACAGTACTAGGATTTTCATGCACAAACATCTATAGGACAGAATGGTTTAAAAAGGAGAAAATATCCATTGAGCTGCAATTTTCTGTGCAAATGTGCCATGTTGATGCCAGATGTCGGAGGAGAATGGCCAGACTGTTTCAAACTAATAAAAAGGCAACACTTAGTCAAAAAAAAAAACAAATTTTAACAGAGGTATGCCAAAGTGCATCTTTAAACGCATATATGTTGAGCCTTTAACAAGATGGGCTACACACTGGATGCCACTCTTCTCAGCTAAGCATAAGAAACTGAGGGTTCAGAAGTTTGGAAAAATGTTGCATGGTCTACTAAGTCTCAACGTCTGCTACTACATCCGGATGGTAGGGTCAGAATTTGGCGAACATGAAAGCCTTGTATTAACAGTTCAGGCTGGAGGTGGTGGTGTACTGGTGTTGGGGAGATGTTCTTGGCACGCATTGGGCTGGTTAAATGCCACAGCCACCTGAGTATTATTGATGACCATGGGCATGTCCATCCCTTAATGACCACAGGATAACACACCATTTCTTTTAGTCAGAAAGCTAAAATCATGTCAAACTGGATTCTTGAACATGACAATGATTCACTGTTCTCTGATGCCCTCCAGAGTCATCAGCTCTCAATCCAAGAGAGCACCTTTGGGATGTACTGTAGTGGAATGGAAGATTCACTTTGTGGATTTAGGCCAACAGATCTGCAGAAACTGCATGGTGATGTGACCATGTCAATGAACCAAAATAGGTTTAAAAAAATGTTTAATCTATACCATGAAGAATTGAAGCAGTTCTGAAGGCAAAAGAAGCCAATACTGGCTGGGTGTACCGAATCTAGTGGCTGACAAGTGTATATCTATGTGTTACTGTATATCGTGAACAACTGTATGTAATACAATAAACATACATCATATAAAACATTCACTATCTCAAAACAGAAATGTTGTGAAGTGTTTTATCTATTATAATGTTTTTCATACTTTCAGACAGTTAGCTTGTGCTCTGGTTGCTGTCTCAATAATTAAACAACCATTAGGTTACTCCAAAAGGCTTCTCCTATATAGTCTACCACACACAGTAATTCTAGCTTTAAAATGAATGTAATCCCTACTTCATTAACTTATAATGTTCAATCATTATTTAGTCATCTAAATGTTTAAAATTATGTCATATTACCCTTGTATGGTGGGAGCGTGGTTTCTGCATCCTGTATTTATTTTAAATAAATGTCCACAGAGTGTGAGTCTCATGAATAATAGACTATGACTGATGAATATTAATAAGCATATTAATAGGATATACGTGTGAGCCAGATGGTTAGATAGGATAAGGTGAACATAGTATATGATCTTCATCAATAATACAATACACATTTTGCACCCCAATGTAAATCAGTGGTTTTTATATACAGTATATATATATTTAATTTACAATGTGGTGCAAAAGTGCACATTTTAGTTTTATTTAGAAATGGAAGTCCCTGTTTAAATGCAAGCAATTTTTTTATACTGAACATGTCAATTGCTTTGTTCAAAAGGTCAGTTTTTTTTTTTCATGCGTAACCTCTTATATTGAAGGGTTACTTCAATAGATGTATGAGAATAAGATGACACTCTGATGAATTTGATCTAAAATTAATCACAAGCTTTTGCACAAACTCAAGTGCACGCTGTCATTAAAGAAAAAAGGGACATACCAAATACTGAGAAACTCTGAAATTTATGTAAATATTCCAAAGATTTGACTTTTCACTCAAGTTATATTTCAAATTATATTATACAGTATATTAGAAGAGAGTGCAGAATAGAAGCTTTTTCACAATTGGTCTTGAGACTTTTGGCCAGCCCTCACTCCACATTATCTTCACACATGGCTAAAGACAGTTTCAGAATAGGTAACGCACTTGCTGTTAGAAAGTGAATGAATTGTAATTAAGCTTTTTAAAAAAACAACATAAAATACTAAATTATTATAATATTAGACTTAATCGGTTATCTCTGAGCATTGGTAGTTCAGTGGCACAATCCTTGTCTGCCATGGGAAAGGCCCAGTGTGGCTTCCAACCACTGGGGCTGCACAAGGTAGTGCAGTCATAGTGCCAGTCCCAAGATTGGATCAAATGGGAGGGTTGTATCAGGAAGAGCGTATATAGTAAACCTTTTAACTCATGAAAAATTAACAGGAGCAGCTAAAATAAGAACAATGTGTTATCAACTATTTCTTTTTACCTGCTTTCAGTCCATGTGACTGAAATAGTGAGACTGAGTATATTGTAAATTCAGGTCTCCCTTTAATTCTAAATGTGTCCATCTGTCTTGTCTAGCCCTCTGCTCCCCTGTTGTGCACTTCTTTGATTATGCAGCATGTCTTTCCACCTGCACTTCATAAAGGCAAGTGATCTGATTTTTATTACCCAGTTTCATGTCAACAGGGAGCCCAAAGTCAAAGTTCAATCAAGGTCATGACCCCTTCTTGTTGCTTGGATGGTTTGGACAGAGTTTGACCGGCCTCACATGGTGTTGCCATGGAGCTTAATCATGGAGATCAAGAGAGCCAGACACTGAGCAAGGCTACCAAAAGCCCAGAAGCTCCAGGGAGGGAATAAGGGCTTCACTGTAGCATGTCCTCCTCCACAGGATCAAGTGACAAAGAAAGGAGCGTGGAGCCACCTGCCTCAGGGGGTGTTCCTGTCCAGGCCCTTTAATCCATTGATGAATTGAATTAGAGCAATGGTAGCCGATGACATGGAAGGCTGAGTGATGTCCAATAGTGACTTGATGCTTTGTCAAACACCAACCCCCAGAACCTGACCACAAACAACCTGCTTGAGACAACAAGGTCAAGGGCTGGACAAAGAGTGTAACAACTACAAATGTGTTTCTCTTTTTAACAAAATATAAGCTACTCAGTGCTAACTCATTTTTTGGACATTCCACAACATTGAACATTACTGTAAATGTATAAAATATTCAATACGTGAGAAATCTAATCTGCATGTCTTTGGAGAACCTGGAGGAAACCCACCAATCACGGGGAGAACATGCAAACAGGCCGCGATGTGGGATTCAAAACCAGGACCTGGAGGTGCAAGGCAACAGTGCTAACCACTAAGCCACCGTGCCACCTACACGGTATACAAGTCCTTATATAGACAGCATAACAATACAAATGAAGAAATCCTTCATTCTACAGTATGTCCACACTGGTGAGCAGTCTTACTATGAGAAAAGGAGAAACTACTTCATTGTAATGGTACAAGGGAGCTCAACAAAACGATTTGGCTTCTCCAGTATGTGTCTGATCTGGTAGAGGAAAGGCAAGAAATAACTCCTGCGCTGATCCATGAGGGGTGATTGATTAAAGTGATCCTTTAGGGCCTGTAATTTTAGCGGCTGTGTTAATAAATTTACAAGTGGAACGTCTTAAACGCTCGAATGCGTATTAGAGTAATTATTAGGGTGATCATTTAATTCACTCCTGACAAGCGTGTCTTTGATGGTTTTGTCACATCTGTGCGAGAGTGAGGTAGGTTAACGGAGGTTCTTTAAAAGAGAAGCAGTCACAAGATCATTCAGGAGGATTCTGAAGTTTATTATTTCAGCAATTATTTTATTGGTAGGATGATAAACGAGTAGACATTTCTCTTTGTGTTACCTAAGGTTTTTGTGTTTTTCACTGTTTTGCCTGAAAAAATGTGGTGTGTGATACTCCATGTATGTACAGTCCTAGGAAAAATAATGTACTAATGTGGCTATTTATCAGGGCCTTTATAAGAATGGTATGGTTCTCAAAAATGTATATTAACACACAAATAACCTCAGATGACAAGAAGGACACAACAGATATAGATGTAATCATACTGTATTTTTTCCCTTTTCTTCTGGAACCAGATGGGGAAAAAATAATTACACCCTATATTTCAGAAACATGTAGAACCACCTTTAGCAACAATAACGAGGTGGGAGGTGGCTCAATGTGTTAAGGTTCTGAGTTACTGATATCAAGGTCAGTGGTTTGAGACCCAGCTCCATCAGGTTGCCGATGTAAAGGCTCTTGAGAAAGGCCTTTAACCCTGTCTGCTCCAGGGGTGCTGTATAATGGCTGAACCTGTGCACTGACCCTAGCCTACTAACACAGCTGGGCAATGCAAAGAATAAAGAATTTCACTGTGCAGTAATGTATGCACAGTGATGAATAAAGACTGAACTTAAAAGTTAATTTTTTTGGATCAATCCTTCACATTGTTATGGAGAAGTTATGACCCATTCATCTTTACATTATTACATTATTCATCTTTATATTATTAAGTACATTGATGTTTGAGGATCTTCATTCATGCATATCTCTCAAAATCTCGCCATAGCATCTCAGTAGGGTTGTGGTTCTGTGGGTTTTGCCCTGGCCTTTCATAAACTTTTCCCAGCTTTAGCCAGTCAGTACAATAGTGTGCTTGCATCTCCACCTCCTCATTAGTCTCGTGAGTCTATTTCTCAGTTATCTTTATACTTCTCATAGGCAATGTTGCAGACGCAAGTCATGCTCCCATAGTCTTTCTGAAGAGGGGTTTTTCCTTTTTTCTAGCCACCCTTCTGTGATAATCATTTTGTTCAGTCTTTTACTGATGGAGCCCTCATGAACATAAATATTTAATGTGCTCACAAAGGTCACGCGATAAGCTTGCTTAGGTCTTTATATTACTATGCATTAAATGATCTGACCTTCGACTGAATTTCTGAAAAATCCACTCTTAAGGAGATTGCCAATTGAAGAATCATTCTCACCATTCCCAAATCCTTCATATATGTCTTTCAAATATTTTTTTACTTATTGTGTGTATTTTTTTTTTTCATATAGCCTTTGACAAAATAAGAACATACAGCACTGCAATCATTTTCATGGTGGGATTGAGAAGCTGTTGCATTTGGAAAGCATTCCAAGTGCTTTTACATGCATAACAATAGATGTGTTAACACAAGTTCATCATGAGTGGGAGAGATGACTCGATGTGTGTTTACGGAGAAACATTTTATCCCTTAAATAAGGTTACAGTTTGCTAAAAAGTGTTAATTGGCCCTATGTATAGAGACGTTTAGAAACTCATTTTAAATAGTTTGTGAATGACCTTATAACTTTTTCCAGACTGATAAGCAGCACCAATTGCTTCTTTGAGGTCATAGCCAGTGTCCTTTTTCCTTGGCATAATGTAGACACACACCTGAGTACCCTAGATAACACCAAATTGCCAAAGGTTTGGCTTTTATAGCAGTAGTCACACTTCTTGATGATGATTAACTAGTCTTGTGCTTATCTTTAATAGCACATGTAGTAGCTGCTTATTATCCTCTTAATGATTGTGGAAATAGGAAGGGACAACTGTGTTCTGAAGGTTGTTTTATTTTGGGGGTGGGAAAATGACATTGAAATATGTTGTAAGGTTTTTTGTTGTCACTTGAGGTTTATTGTTTATTTGTAGACTTTGTGTTGGTGACGACCACACCATTGTTATTTAGCCACTGATAGAAAAAAGCATACACTCATCATTTGCTCTAATAGCTGTTCTAATAGCTGCTGTTTAAACCGTTACCCAATTAGCCAATTGTGTGGCAGCAGCATAGCATTAAAAAAAATCTAAATACTGTACAGGTCAAAAGCTTCAGTTAATGTTCACATCAAACATCAGAATGGTGGAAAGAGTGATCTTTTTTACTTTAACTGTGGCATTAGGTGTTGGTACTGGATGGACTGATTAGAGTTTGAGTAATCACTTGGTAGATAGAGAGCTAGCTAGCTAGAGAGAGAGAGAGAGAGAGAGAGAGAGAGAGAGAGAGAGAGAGAGAGAGAGCGAGAGATAGATAGATAGATAGATAGATAGATAGATAGATAGATGGATGGATGGATGGATGGATGGATGGATGGATGGATGGATGGATGGATGGATGGATGGAAGGCTGATATTCTTAAAGGTAGTAAGAGAAGATAGTGCTTCTATACATCATCATCATCATCATCATCATCATCATTTGTAAGCTATTAGTAGGCATAGCCCAGATTCTGAACAATCTTGGGCATATACAGTATTGATTGGCGACTACTTCATCATCATATTGTGTCAGATTCAGTGCTATTGTCAGAAATTTAATTGAATACTGAATTGAATTGTTATATATTGAGTATATAACAACAACATATATGTGGAAGCCTAATGTGGAAACCTGAGTTTTTTTTTTTTTTTTTAACTCTAATAGCTTCTAAGGATTTAGTATAATAGAGATGTCTCAGCTTGTATGGTAAACTCTGGAGGTCAGCAGTGTCCACCAATGAAAACAGGTGGCATCGTTGTGGCATCCCTCACTCACTCGTTCTCTATACTGCTTATCCTGTATTATTATTATTATTATTATTATTATTATTATTATTATTATTATTATTATTATTATTATTATCAGAAATGTACAGTACTTCTCACTCCCCAGGATTAGAGGGACAATGAAAAAGAGATGATGGATGAGTGCTGAGACCTAGAGATATGCACTAAGCAGGTAAAAAGCAACTTCATAGCACTCTGCAATGCACAAGGGGAGCTGGCTCTAACCCCTCCTTTAGTTAGATTTTCAATTCCCCTCCAGACTGCAAACCTAGCCCTGAGCTCTGAGCCTGCAGCGAGGGACAACACAGGCCAGGAACTGGAAGATAGAGGTGAGACAATGGAGTTGGTGATGTCTTTTTCACTTGCCTCTCCATCCATAACTTTACACATACGAAGGCAGATCCTGTCACTGATATTCAGGTTGGACCATACCTAAATAGAAAGTTGTTACACAGACCAGTTCTTTTTAAGATGAATAAAAGAATGTACGATATTTCCCAGTTTCCATATTAATTGATCAGTAAAATGCATGAGAATTTTGAATTGCATCACTGTTGAGTCACTTTCTTAAAACACACAGTTCTATGAGTAGTAGTAATTTAGAAAGTGTTTAAATCTACCAGGTATTTGCTTGGCAAAAGAATGCTGGTCAGACCGAGCTATACTGTATTTTTCAGCAGGGAAGTGCTTAAATGTGGCTGAAACAATCAATCATATGGCATTAACAGAGTTTCTGACAGAGCCTCTGTCATTTCATCAAAAAACAATGTTATTTTAGACATTACAAGTTAGAAGTGTATAATGCATAATTTTTCGACCATCTGTTAGAGAAGACAGGCAACAGTGTGCAATGCCACAGCTACATTTTCTCACCTCAAACAACCAAATACCTATTGTAAAGCCTAGCTTATTTGAATTCCTGCGCACACTTAGGTGAGTGGATACAGGGTTGAGAATGTGGATAAAGGATGAATTATTTAGATATTAGTTAAAAATATATATTGTTACATTTATTCTTTGCTTTTGTCAACAAAATCTAAACTTTGAAATTCTACTGCAGGTTATACAAAAAAAAAGTGCACAGTATTAATAAAATATTCAGCAAAAATACACAAGCACAGTAACAGTGGCATTACTACAGATAGTACATGCAACATTAAATAGCGTTGGACAGCTGGTTTGAGTTTCACATGCATGGGGAAGAGTACAAGTGCTACAGTTGTTCATTACTTAGACGCATAAAGTCAGTGTTTTTGATATAATTATCATTATAGATGATTTGCTGTCTATATATAAGAGAAACTGAGAAATTTCTAATGAATGGAGACATTTACCGAAGACATCAAGCAGAGGACAGTGAAGAGATTCTTAGCCACGGTAAAACTTCATTGTTGTCATATGCCTGAATGGTCCTCACCTCTCACCAAGCCATTTCCACAATTCTGGGCCATTAAAGGAGTTCCTTGGAGGCCAGTGTTTCAGATGTGACGCAGGGAATCCTGCAATCATGGCTCTGGTGTACTGAGAAAACTTTCTACCTTGGTGGTATCCAAGCACTATTGAAACACTGGGATAAGTGCATTAGTGCAGCAGGAGGTTTTATAGAGAAATAAAGTTAGTTTTTAGTCTCATAACTGTGTTGTGTTATTTGATACAATCAAAAGTCACAGAATGCCGCTTGAACATATATAGATATAAAATATGGATATAGACATCAGAATCAGAGTAATAACATTAACATTAGCTAGCCTTAAGGTTGTTTTGGATTTACAGTCATGTTCAAAAGTTAGTACACCTCTTTAAATTCTATGAGTTTTTGTGTAAAAAAAAAAAAAAAACATCTGATCGTATTGGATCTTAGTACTGTATTTGGCAAATACCTCAGATGAACAACAAGACATAGCATTTGCCACTAGAATACTCTGGTATACAGAAGAGTTCATGGTTGACTTCATGGTAAGGTGTCTATGTCCTGTGACTACAAAACAAGCCCAAATCATTACCCTTCCACCACTGTGCTTGACCGTGGGTATGAGGTGTTTCTGATGAAATGCTGTTTGGTTTTTGCCAAATATGGCAATGGGCATTAAGGTCAAACAACTTCACTTTGGTCTCATCTGTCCACAGGACATTGTTCCAGAAACCTTATGCTTTGTTTAGATGCTCTTTTGCGAATCTTATTTGTGCCTCCATACTCGTTTTAGACAGAAGAGGCTTTCTTAAACCCCTGGCAACCCTTTAAAAAAGTTCTTCTAATTGTGATAGACTTGCTTAGTAAGGCTTGAAGGGTCTTTTTGAACTTTCTTTGTATTTCTCTGAGCATTGCATAGCCTGATCTTGGGGTGAATGTGGCGGGACGTCCACTCCTGGGAAGATGTGAATCTTGAATAATGAATAATTTTTTATCACTGTAGAACTTTAAACTTACAAATGGTTTTATAACTCTTTCCAGGTTGATATGCAGCAATAGTTTCTTCTCTAAGACCATGAAAACCTGCTGATGATCAATTAATCAAGGGCTGATGATTAGCAGAACCTGGATCCAACTTACCCTCTTCAAATTGTGTAAGCAGTAGTACTTAGTATTTGTTTATTTATTATTATTTTTGTTAAATAAATAATGGAGAAAATGTTACATGTTTTTGTTTATCTGAGTTTGTATTTGATTAAAATCCGCTACGATCAGATGATTTTTATCATGTTTTTACGCAAAAACACATAGAATTAATAGGGGATACTATTAATTAATATTAAATATCATTAAGGTTGTTTTGGATGAATGTGGAACCAAGCACAACAACAGTCTTAGTAAGGTTACAGATGCAAGAAGGCTATCAGTGATGGTCATGTCGGGTGTTTGCACAGACTGAAACGCCAATAGATCTGATCTCTGTTTCACCTTATGTTTTTGACGACACATCTAGAACAGTGATTAAAAAGAGGCATATGAAATTCACTCATGGGAAAAATAGATGCAAGAAAAGGGGATTATTTGCTTTATTATGTATGTGTTTTCCTAAATATTACTTTGGAAGAGAAACCAAATCTAAATCTCTTAAGCATGTCCAATCAATATACAGTACAATTTACACAAAAAGGACAGACAACAGAAAGTAGGTTTAGTGTTTTTCTGAAATTCTAACTCTGATTACACTGATTATTTTTCTATAACAATACGCATCTTGGCGGCACGGTGGTGTAGTGGTTAGCACTGTCGTCTTGCACTTCGATTCCCGGCCAGGCTCGATTCCCGTCTCTGTGTGTATGGAGTTTGCATGTTCTCCCCTTGCTTGGTGGGTTTCCTCCCACAGTTCAAAGACATGTAGGTTAGGTTAACTGGCGTTCCCAAATTGGCCATAGTGTGTGTGTGTGCCCTGTGATGGATTGGCACTATGTCCAGGGTATACCCCGCCTTGTGCCCTGGGATAGGCTCCAGGCCCCCCCTGACCCTGAAAACAGGATTACGCGGTATAGATGAAGAGTAAATGAGTGAGTAAACGTGCATCTTAAATGTTCTTTAAGCCATGCTCTTAAAGTGAAGTATAAGATCAATCCAAACGTCTGATATAAAACAATGAAAAAGGCTTTTTCTAAAAGCAAAATCTCTGTCAGGAATTAATCCTTCCTCAGTCCCTCACACAAACTCAGTTGTAATAATTGCAATCTGTGACTGACATGTTTTGTCCTCTCTCTGTTTGGGTGCAGCTTTAAATTGCTGTCTAACAGGAATGCTCGAACTCGAGATGCGCAAAGCAGCCATCTGCCGCCACAGTCCACCGTCTCGTTTTTTTACGGCTCTCAGACTGTGCTCTATCATCTGAGCGTGAAAAAGCCGATCCGCAGCGAAACGCGGCAGAATGAACCATCACAAAAGGGCTATTTGCACTCATCACAACATATTTGAGCGGACAGACATAAAAGTCATTAAATCGCAGCATGCAGGGGCTGTTACGGATGCCTTTTTGCTGGGACCAAAATTGAAATAGGCCATGAGTGATTTGTTCCAGTCTGATCGGGCTCCTCAGGGACAGAGAGGAGGGTAATGAATAGCTATGATGGAGAAAGGTATTAATCATGTGTAATCACGTCTAAAAGGTCTCCTGACAGGTAAAAATGGCACCCTTATGGCCTACACTTACAATCATCTATCAGCATTTGATTTCCTTATGTGCATGTGTGTGTATGTGTGTGTCGTGTAGGTGGGTGTGTTAGAGTGTAAAAGAGAAGGTCTATGCTTTTTTTGCACATTCTATTCCTGCTTTGATTGCATTCAATTGCCAGTAAATCTAAAAAAAATTAACTCATCGACTTTTCACACAATTACTGTGGAAACGAGATCTTTCTGGATATATTTTAAAAAATTTATATTTTCAGATTGTCAGACACCAAACCTAGCTGGAAGGCTTTTGTGCCTTGACAGGCTTCACAATCAAATCTTGCTTATCTCAGGTCTATTTTGTTTATTAGTGAGTCTGATTGGAAACTTGTTCTTTAAAGGAAAAATTATTTTCCCTATTCAGATTTAAATAGGCTGCGCTGTGTCGACGGCCCTGCGCTTGCAATACAACATGTGCACGGTGGTGCACGTGTGTCTAGCCGGGGTTTTCTTCCACCATCACTGACAGATCATCCTAAATTCTCGATTGTCATGTGCAGCACCACGCAGTCAACCTTACTTCAATACAACTGCTTAGTTGCCTATTTAAGCAGGCATCTTGAATTCCTTGTTCACCCATCGAAGGAAAACTAACAAATGACTAGCAGAGAGAAACTCGCAGACTTACAAATGGTACGCACAATCACACAAACACACATACAGAGGTAGACACCTTAGCCATCCTAACCATTGATTTATTGACATGCCCTAAATCGAGCGAGACACATGTTGGCTCTACGCAATCAAGAGGCTGAGAGTGTTAAGTCAACACTAGAATGAGCTTCAGCGCATCCTGACCTGTCTATTGCTGACCCGTCGGCCATACAGCACTCTTTTCAGAGATATTTTCACACCGTCCCATTTATTTTATTTTCCCAAGCACCTCAGTCTGACAAGGTCAAAAGAACCACACACTTGAATAGGAGAAACACAACTGGGTCTGACTGATGAACAAAAAATGCAATTGCAGATTAAATCAAGTGTGTCTGGCACAGTAAACACAGACAGGAAGCAGTGCCACATGGATGTTTTCCATAGAAACAGATGTTGTGTGGCTGGCTTGATTGTGTCTCTCAGTCTAGCCTCTTCCAGCAGTGCACAATCACACAATGCAACCCTGTCCCCACCCCTTCTGGACAGAGTCTATACAACCCATAGTAACCCATGTCCTTATGAGTGATTGTGACCATTTGATTTGGTGGGGCATTTACGAACAACAAAGCCCTCAAACAAAAAAATCCGAGAGCCTATCACATTCGACTTCTGCAATAGGCTAATATCTGAGCATATGATAAATGAGTTTTTCTCATGCGTAATCTCTAATCCCATAATAGGCAGTTTAGAATCATTTAGAACACACACTAGTGTAGCATAGCCAATTTTGATATATCTGCTCTCAATGGTTTGATACAGCAGGTTTGTTTCACCATGCAACAAAGTACAAGATGAAGACTTAATTACACTTTGTTAGTGGAAAGTAGTACATTTAAGTCTAATTATTTGCAATAAAACATGATCTTTGTGGCCAAAAAGTAATCTTAATTAAACAAACCTGGCAACCCTATGATGTTGTCATCTGCTCCTTTCCTGGGCACCAGGGCATCCGTAAGTGCTTGTTGCACGTCACATTGTTGATCACTTCACTAAATGGAGCACTGTCTAAAACAATGGCAATTTAATGATTACATTAGCATTTCATTAAATATGTAATAAATTAAATACAACTGATATGGCCTATCATATTGGAAAATTAAAAGAAAAATCTGTTTCATCAGTAACATCATGCATCTCTCTCTCTCTCTCTCTCTCTCTCTCTCTCTCTCTCTCTCTCTCTCCGAACATAAAGGTCATTCATGGTGTTTCAAGAATAGGAGCCTCATTGATGGTTCTGACTCAACTGATCGCTGTCTCAACACCAGTGCTGAAATAATTCAGATTACTTCAAGAATGCTCTTGATTATTTTTATTATATTATTTTTTTTATCAGCATTTAAACATAAATTATACTTGAATTTACATCCATTACAACTTCAATTAGTAAATTAAAGTTTTAATAAATATATCTCAACTGTATTTTTTTTTCAACTGTAGATACACATGCATGTGTACAGTAGGACACGACAAAAGAACTGTCTGGTAACATGAAATGTAATAATATCAAATATACAGTTCTAACAGTAACTTTCAGGGATTTCTGCTTACATCACATTTTTCTTTATAAACACAAAAATATACTCAACCAGCACTTTATTTTGAAAATTAAAGTAATACTGGGCAAGGCCTCCATTTGCCCTCAATACAGCCTCAATTCATCTTGCCAAGAATTCCACAAGATGTAGCAAATATTGCTTTGAGAGATTTTTCATGTGCACTTTCATGCTGTGAATCTCTCGTTCCACCACTTCTAAAAGGGATTCTCTGGGAAGGCCAATACTGAACAATGAACTCTTTGTCAAGTTCATTATTCCAGTTTGAGAGGACATTACCTTTGTTACATGGTGCATTATTATGCTAGAAATAGCCATTAGAAGATGGTAAATGATGGCCATGAAGGAGGGCACATCAGCAGCAGCAATATTCAAATAAGCTGTGGGATTCAAGTAATGATTGGTCGGTATTAACAAGCATGATGTGTGCCAAGAAAACATTCCCCACACCATTACACCAGTCAGGACTGTTGACACAAGGTGTCCATGGATTCACGCTGTTGGAACCAAATTCTGACCCTTCCATCTGTGCGCAAAAATCAAGGTTCACCAGACCGGGCTCTGTCTTCACCTTCAAGTCTGAACCTGTGTCCACTGCAGCATCAGTGTTCTGTTCTTGGCTGACAGAAATGAAACCTGACCTGTTTTTTGTTGTTGTTGTAGCTCATCTCCCACAAGGTTTGATGTTTTGTGCATTCTAAAGTGCTTTCATGCTCACCACAATTGTACCAAGTGGTTATCTGAGTTACTGTTGCCTTTATGTCAGACTGAACCAGTCTGGTCATTCTCACTGGTCTCTCTCATCGAGGCATTTCCAGCTGCAGATTTGATGCTCATTATGTTTTTTCTTTACTGCACCATTCAGAGTAAACTCTAAAGATTAAACAGAGTAAACTAAAGATTTTTTATGTAAAAATCCCAGGAGATCAGCAGTTACATCAACTTATTCCATGGCGTAAGTGTAAGCGTCTTCTTAATATATTTATTATATTTCCTCTAAATGTGTAGCTTATTGATTGCAATGGACTGGCACTCCATACTGGGTGTACCCTGCCTAGTGCCCCAAGCCCCCTGGGATAGGCTCTAGGCCTGGCGTAACCTGATACAGCATAAGCACTATAGAAAGTGAGTAAGTGAAAGTGATTATTTTACTTGTTAAAACAAATCCACATTAAATAAATGTAAGGGTGGGCCATTTATATGGATAAACCTTAATAAAATGGGAATGGTTGGTGATATTAACGTCCTGTTTGTGGCACATTAGTATATGTGAGGGGGCAAACTTTTCAAAATGGGTGGTGACCATGGTGGCCATTTGGAAGTCGGCCATCTTGGATCCAACTTTTGTTTTTTCAATAGGAAGAGGGTCATGTGACACATCAAACTTATTGGGAATTTCACAAGAAAAACAATGGTGTGCTTGGTTTTAACGTAACTTTATTCTTTCATGAGTTATTTACAAGTTTCTGACCACTTATAAAATGTGTTCAATGTGCTGCCCATTGTGATGGATTGTCAATTCAACCCTCTTCTCCCACTCTTCACACACTGATAGCAACACCGCAGGAGAAATGCCAGCACAGGCTTCCAGTATCCGTAGTTTCAGGTGCTGCACATCTTGTATCTTCACACCATAGACAATTGCCTTCAGAT